>JZSA01006739.1:0-10302 GCA_000956155.1 Cotesia vestalis | reverse complement strand
AAAAAATAAGGAAAAAGGGAAAAGGGAGCCGAGAAGGATAGACGGTAGACGATAGACGTCGAGAGCCAGAAGAGGTTTTATCGTCCTGGTTAGATGGCCCAGAACCTGCAAAATAAAATAATAAAAAAGAAAAAATACGAGGTAACAGTACGTGTAGAGCTGAGAAAATGGTTCGACGCATTACCGTTACGCTCTTTCCATTAACCCCTTCGTGTCAGAGACTGTTGGTCACTTCAGGGTATCGAGTACTTTTTTTTATATTATACTTTGCGCTATAATATATTTCATTATCATTATTAATATTATTATATTCTCAAGCGATCAACTCTCTGGATATTTCATTATTTAACGTCATTTAAATTTTTTAATGTCGTAATTAAATCCCTGGACATTTAACGGGACTCTTTTAGTATTTGTTTACTATTATGCTTCACTTTATGTCAACTTTTTTACGCCCGACATTTATTATCGTTATTATTAATACAATAGTTATGTTATTTTATTATAGATATATAGATCTATATATAAACTGGCAGTAGCGCTGTGGTGTGTACTGAATATAATTAAAATCCCCGTTAAAACACGTCGCGACGCACGATAATAAAACGACGTTATATCAGAGCGTGAGCTGTAGACCGCCATCGTGTCTACTCTCAAGCTCTTTGTGGTTTTGGTCATGTTAATTATTCTCATAATAATTATCTAATGAATGATGGCCTCTGGGACTTGTTTCGTTTCTTCTTTATGATTTATTTATTTCACAATGTTATTATACACTCCTCGTTCCTCCTTGTTGTTAAATATTTTTATTTCCAGCCTATACGAGTTTATTTTTATAATTATATTTACTTTTTTACTCGATTAAAGTTGTTTTAAAATAAAATATATTTGAATGGACGAATTAGCAATGATTAAAAAAAAAAAAAAAAAAAAATAACATAACTGTTTGATGAGTACTAATTAGAAGCATGCTCGTTAAACTTTAATTAATATTGAAAGGAAAGGAAAGGAGTAACATATACGCAAGTGTTGTAATTATCAAAATTGCCAAGTTGAATGTGAATTTAGCAGCTTCAAAGGTACCAACCCAAAGATATTACCTTCTAAACTAATTCAAACTCTGGCTTTTACGCAATCCCTTTTGCATTAGACATCCTCATTTCGATTATTTAGTCATTATATTTCTATAAATTATTACCGTAATTTATTATTTCATTTAATAAAGTTGTTTTTCAAAAAATAATTAAAAACATTTAATTCGACAGATTTGTGAGATAATATAAAATGTTTTCTCTAATTTAAAAGTTTCCCCTCGTGGTCGTATTTCCGAGGATTCGCACGTCCGGATAATTTATGAATTTAATAGGAGTCTCGAGGTGAAACAGAGGATAGACTACCCTATCAAATAACAGAATGTCTGTGTATCTAATGTGATGACACTGAGGTTTTAAACTCTGAAAAGTAATTTTCAAAAGATATATTTAAAATCTACCGTGGTGGTTTGAAAAAGTTTCAATGGATTTAATCTTTATCATAAAAACTAAACAAACAATTTATTTTAATTCGAGATTGTCGTCAAAGGACTACGACAATAAATATATTTTTTATCGTTCCGGGACAGGAAAAAGTGTAGAGTGGTAACGGGAGAATTGACAAAAGTGACAAGTGACCGTATACCGTATGGGGATTCTTATTCCATGGGTATAAGATACATTGTCCCTCAGCTCTTACCGGGTAGGGATTTGTCGGATTTGGAAATACTTTTTACGGGCGATTCACGCACCGGCATAGGGGCTCTTAGATGGGATAGCGCTGAACGTGTGTCTCTGCTCGGAGAACCGGACAAAAAAGACAGACATTTTTTTATGGCTCCTCGGGGTCTCTTACGGATATATCGGCCCGACGACTTCTCATGTCCCTTGTTATCGTTTGCCGAAGCGAACTTTTTATTCCTATCAGCCATCAACCATCAGCCATCAGCCATCACCGTTTCTTCTTTTGGCAAACATCCTAAAGGACACAAGTTACTTCGAGGTTTGATTCCTGTCCTCGTAAACTTACACCAGTCACACTGGACCTTTACGGCGGAGTCAGCATGTCAAGAAAGATTAACCTGGTTCTGCTCTTACACACCAACTCATCTAGATCACTAGAACCACAATCAAATCCCTGAGTAAAACGACTTACCCTATTTTATCTGGCGATCGAATTAGAGGTGATAATGTTTTATTAGTTTTTTATTAAAAATTTCCAACAGATGGCGCATGATAGCTAAATCTTCTCACTGTAAGAAATGTAAGTTTGAGAAAATGAGATATTTTTTTTTTCCTGTGGAGTTGCTCTGTCATTAATCAACTAAAATTTCTATTAATATTAAAAAATATACATCATAAAAATTTTTACACAGTTAATTTGATTATATAAACAAAAGAAAATGAAATGTCGTGTTTAAGTAAACATTTTGGAGTTGATAAGGAGTTTGTTTATTTAAAAAAGGTAAGAAGGTAAAATAGCTGGTAGCGCTTTAAAATAGTGAGGGTAAATAAAGGTCGTATAGAATAAACATAGAGAAAAATGTGTATAAAGTTATATTGTATGTTTGTTTAATCCTTGAGAAAATGGAATCGGAAAATGAAACAAATAAACAGGGAGCGCGTGGTGTGTATTCGCTGTTTATCTTTTTGAGCGTATTGATTTAACATAGAAACTAATCCTTATCGAGACAGTAGCTGGTGGGATCTGGGGGACTAGACTGGGAGTGGCTGGCCCTGAGCCTGAGTGTGCGAATACCAAGCTCTCGTGGATTAAAGTTATACAGAACTATCACGAGCAGAGAATTCAGTAGGTTCCAAGCTGCTCCCGCGTGCACGACAGTTAGTAGTTTACCCGTTTTCGAAACGTACACTAAACTAATTCCGACCCCAATGTTCACTGTCTTGGTCTTGGTCCTCGCCAAAGCCCTGGGAACCTGTAAATCTGTAAATCCCAATTTGGAGAAGTGGACGCACAACTTAGATTACGTCTTCCATCTGAAATTGCTATCTGCCGTCCATGCGCATAATTCTTACCTACAAACAAAATAACATCTTCTGAATTATTTATCAAAGCAATACTACCAGTATAGCCTTGTTCAGTTCAAGATCCAAACCTCCAAACCTCCAACTAGACTGCCCCAGAATAGAAATATATACATCTATAGTAGACGTGTTTATTATACGGCATCTAGCTGACAATTTAAACGACGTGAATTCAATCAGTGATATTTGATGCAGAAGCCATTTAATTTTCCCCTCTCTCCAGTCTATTTCATCCAATCGTTTATAGTGTTAGTGTTTGTGTTTGTTTGTGCTTGCTAGTCTTCCGATCCTCTTGGAAAAAATTCATTCACTACGAAGAACTTCCTTCTCCTTCTCTTTTTTCCAAGTTCTATTGAATCTGATCAAATAAATAAATTTAAACTTTTTCCCCGTACTACTTTTTCTTCTCATACTCATTTAATTATTTATTTCTCGTGCTTCCTCCTGAATATTCATACAGACAATCAGGGGTAAAAATCGCCTCTACTTATCCACTTTTGTGCGACAAACAATCAACGGCAATCGACTCGAAAACTAATTATCGATCGTCCCGTCACAAAATAACAAGCACTCCCAGCGCAGATAATTGCGACTGATACCACGCTTTTTTCACCCTGATAAGCTAAACTTGATAGTAGTTTTATTTCTATTAAAAAAAAAAAAAAATCAATTAAATCAATCGAACAACGGGGATTTCTTTTTCTTTTTATTGAGTTTAAAAAATTTGGCAGAACAATTCTTACTAATATTATAAATGTGAATGTAAGTTTAAAAAAAATTTATTGTCAAAAAATCTCAAAATTTAACTACTCCAAGCTAGTTTATTGATAAAGGAGTCAAGTAGATTTATTATTTTTAAACTACGAATAATACTTGAGTTCGTCAGAGAGGATTGTTTATTTGAAGATGAATCCTCAGCACGGTATTAGAAGAAAAGTCGAGAAACAAAATAATATCAGTAATAAGAGACTACAAAATGAAAGCCTATTACCTCAAAAAGACGACTCAATAGGTACGGAAGTGGACTTGGAATATGGAATCAAAGATTATTCTGTCCAATCCTCTTTTTAAGTTAAATAAAGCAATTTTAAAATTGTAAAATTTTCTAATTAGTCCAACAGTAGGAAAGTAAAAAAGTATATACGCAGTGTAAAATATAACTTGGAGGTTTATTGAGCTTAAATAACGGAATTTAGTCTGTTTCCAAGTAGGAAGTACGTAAGAGCTTTTTGCGCGATATACGTAAATTAAAGACAAAAACTGGTAGCACTATAAACCTCTGGTTTTCATCAAGCTTATGCGCTTATATTCGAGAAGAATAAAACTCTATAAGTAAAAAGTAAGAGAGCAACAGAGAAATGAAGGAACCAAGAAACATACAGCTGTAACTAATAAAATTGTTTGAGGAAAACTACCGCTTGCATCACTGGAGAGGTTTAACTCGAAAATTCTTAAAGTATATACTCGTATAATGCCAAAGTATTAACAACTCGCGTTTCGTACGTCCAAAGGAAAAGAGAGACCCTGAGTGAAACCCAAACCCAACAGTACTTAGGTATTTTCCATGATAGTCGGCTAATAGAAAGCACCAGCACAATTTAATTTTCAGTGCTTCAGCAAATTGTCTGGGTATAACTAGTGAGTTTTCATCGCACCGGCAACTAACTACACGCTCCCCACAAAATATTATATTATATCATCCTCTTACCCTCACTTTTATAATACAAACTCTATACGTATATTACTATATCGTATGAAATACTCGCCACTGGAGAACGACAATCTTATCCTTAACTTGTATGTGGGAGAAAAATATTTATACTCCTATAAATCCGTGAAACCAAGAGCTAACGTCAGGTATATATTTATAAAGAGAAAACTCGGATGATACTAAAGTAGAAACAAAGGAAAATCCTCAACAGAGTCTCAAGCCTAAGGTAATCTTTCGATAAAACTTCCTTTCAAGTTTCCCAAAAATAAACCCCGAGTTTTTAATTTTTCTCCGACAAAATATTTAGCTCTCATTGATTTCACCCGAGATTTACGGCTCCGGATAACTTTTCATTTAATTAATTCTTTCGGGTAAAAAATTAACAAACTTTTTAAACAATAGAGCTCGAGTATATTTAAATTCTTTAAATCCACAAGCTTCATATTCAACCTACAGCTTGGTTATTTTTAAAAATATATCGTATAATTCGTTGCTGTGAATTTCGTAATTTTTTTGCTACCGCGGAAACGCAAAAACCTTTTCGTCAATAATACATACCCGAGACTTTTATGTGTAATATTTTTTTACATCGCCCTGAGTACTCTTAAAACTCTGCGGTGGGTTTATGTTTTATTTTTTTTTTTTCTTTTCAAGGTTATGTCTTTAAACACGGGGTTGTATTTTAAGGATATTAAAGTCAATTTTCGGTAATATTTTTTTATTGCCGCGGTTTTATTTATTCAAGGTTTGATTTACGGGTTAGAGCGGGCTAATGGACATTTATTTGCTTCTCAAGATGAAAAATACTCGCAATATTTGCGAAGAGAAAAACCCGAGGTTGGATTATATACTGAAGGATAAGTTGAGTAAGCCGAGTTAACGGATAGCGAAAGGGGTTACAGTATTGCCCGCGAATTAAGAAAACTCACCCTCGCGGAATGACGAGGCGCTGACGAATGTTTGGGTTTGTGGGTCAAAACGTTGCAGAGAATTTTTATTCAATAAACAGTGGAATTTTTCTCTTTGATTTTTATTTTTATGTTCTCTAAAAAAAAAATCTAAAAAAGTAAATTTCTCTGTACTGGAAATTGAAAACAAAAATACTTGACCGAGCGTGGAATTCCGTCCTCGGATGTTTGTCGTAGATTGATGCGCTCGGAAATTATAACGACAATGATAAATATGTGTGATAGATAGATAGATACAGAAGCAGTATCAACACATTAAGTAGAGCTTCTCGTGAGCATACGAAACGATTTAATTACAGTAATCAATCGCGGATAGTTAAGCAAACAGATCGACTTGGATGATATTGAATGCCTTCCAGTGGATTCATATGGATCTATAGCGGCGGCACAATACGCCGGATATGCTCCAGTCTCTTTGAGTGATCGAATAACTAACGAACCAACACAGTATTATCATAATGAATTGAAACTATATCTCCGATTGTACTTGATTAATTGTTTAATATTCCATCTGCTAATGTGCTTGTTATATTTTAATTGCTGGTTAATATTTAATATTTAACGCTAAAGTGACACTAGAAACAAAAACTCAAAGTAATAAATCAAATCTTTAAGAAGAAAAATTTTTGTATATTCCATGACGACAAATGCAATTGTTAGATTTATATGGAAAATATTGATAATAATTAAATTGAGAATACTAGGGCGGAAAAAGTATGAAAACGAAAAGGTATTTGATTTCATGCTCTTCGAATTCTGCCTCCCTTTCAAGTTTGACGTGAAATTCGGGTTGAGTTACATAGGAGTATAGTTATTACTCAAAGTATCCGAGTAAAGGGAAAATTTTCAGTTCTTCGGAGAGTAGAGTTTGACCTGACAACAAAACATCCCGGAGATTCCAAACATTATTGGCATGACAGGCATTATTCGGGATCTGGAAGTATAATTTTTTAGCTGACCGTTTTTGTTCGGTCAATGGCGTTACATTAGTATCTCTTTTTTGTTGATTCACTTTTCACAAGAGGTAATTTCGATGATAATGTTACGGTTTTGTTTACTCTCGCCCGAACAAATAGATCAAAGCGAGTACTTTTAGTTTGGACGTGTTTTTTCATTTTTATTTAGTTGTGTTCATTAAGCATTTTCGCGGCGTCTAAAGTCCAACTAAAACTTTTTCTTTGGCCAGTTCCTCCTGTGAGTTTAAAAAAAAAAAAAAAAAAAAAAAAAAAAAAAAAAAAAAAAAAAAAAAAAAAAAAAAAAAAAAAAACCGGCTAAATGATATTTCCAGCAGATGAAATTAATTTAAGTACGTCGAGAAGGCACCAAGCCGAGCAAAACCCACTGGAGGGTTACAATCGAGGACTAACCGAGAAATCACCAGTTGCCAAGAGGCATGTAATGTCGTCGGATTTGCAATTCCATTATATAACAGCCTCAGTAGGTGGATGGAATATACTTCCAAGATCGACCTCCATCAGACATTTCTCTCCACCATCACTTTTTCCTTTTCCCTTATTCATGCATATCTACGTCCTGTCTTTGTCTCTTACCAGGATTTATCTACTGACGCATCCAATCATCCACTCACCATTTTATCCTTTTTTTAAAACACTCTGCGTCAACGAACACTATCTCCTACTATGGCTGGCTCCACTTCTTTCTATCCAGGTTTACATTCTGCAGCGAAAAATTTCTCTTGCTCTCTGGGGCTCACTCTACTTCTTTGTACACTTTCCGCCCTTCTGCAGTGTACTCATACGGGCAATATTATATCTACTTTTTGTCTCTTTGGTTGATTTTTTTTTTTTTGCCATCCATCTCTTCCTTTTCTTTCTATTATTTCTATTCAAAATGTGGATCTTTCTTTATCTTCACATCGCTAGATACTACTATACAGAAGATTCGAAAAGTATTTTTGCTTTTATCTTCTGTTGATCAGAGAAAGCTTAAATGTGATGTTGAAATCATAAAATTTTTTTTTCTTTTTTTTATTATACTCTTGAGAGCGTATTAAGGAATAAATAATTGATATGATTAAATTTTTAAGACATGCGAAAGTAATATATATTAGTGTGATATTTAATGAAGCGTCAAAGGATTTGAAAGCTATTGAAATAGAGTAAATCAAGAGAAACGTCTAAGTTGGTGGGTAAGAGGATGGGATGGAGGAGTTTGAGTGGTATATCAGTAGATTGGCGTACTACATAGGTTGAATATTAATAGCAGTCTCTAGGAGATGGGGTGCATACCCGTACAGAACGATGAACGCTCAACGTGAAGCAAGATACTGATCACGTGACTGTGCAGAGAGACATGTATGTTAATAGAAAATACTAAGGAGTTAAACAAGCCACGAGAACAGCCCCATGTTGCCCATCAAAAAGGAATAATTTTGAGTAGAGGATTACATTTTTAGCAAAAGTGGTGCAAACCGTAGGGTTTACTGTTGTCGCGCCTTATTGTGTGCAGTTTGCATAATTTTTACGAACGCACAAACCAACAAACCTCAGTTGGGCTGGCTCGGGTGCTTACTGCTTACTGCT
This sequence comes from Cotesia vestalis, assembly GCA_000956155.1. Lineage (NCBI taxonomy): Eukaryota > Metazoa > Arthropoda > Insecta > Hymenoptera > Braconidae > Cotesia > Cotesia vestalis. The sequence goes on along the minus strand of JZSA01006739.1, from coordinate 2,003 downwards.
TACTGCTCGGGTCTCGGGTCTCGGGGCTTGAAATACCTAAGCGAAATTATATTTCAACCCGTTTTAACAGCAAGTACTTTCAGCGTCTACAAATAGCAGTTTCCAGGCAGCTATATGCTGCACTGTACATCCGTCATGTAAAGTTATGCTAAATGAAACACACCCGCACCCGGTTGGTCGCTTCGCTACAAAACTTCTGACTACTTAAACTCGGAATATTCGAGTACAATAAGCCACTCATTTACATTTTAAATAAATAGATTGATACCATCTCTGTTGTTATATTCTCATATAAATAAATAAATACTTGCATTACACCGATTTAATACTGTAAATTATATTAAAAACATCCGAGATACTTAAAAGTATCAAATCAAAATAATAATATCTCAGATTGTCCATTGACTGAAATTGCAACATGTGGTATTATACGTTTCTCGTATAAATACTATTATGGAGTTATATGAAGGACGCTCGAGTTAATAAGTGTGTCATCTCTTGGCCACAAAATGGTGAGTAAAACAAAGTTTCAGTAAAACAAAATTAGTTTATAAGCCATTTACGAGTTCCCAACATCCTTTATGGTGTATTCTATTCCAAGACAGTCCATATAAATAAATATATAGGTGTATATAAATTTGATAAGCCAGAGAAAGGAGGAAGAAACAAAGGTCGTGTCATTCCGACTTTTATAACATAATTTCGTTGTACGAGTCTCTAGATTAAATTCACCTAAAAATTTTACGTCTAAGTAAATTTATTAACTACTTAATAGACCGGTTAAATTTATTAAACAAAAAGTATGGATTTATTTAATTAAACCGAGAATTTTTTAAGTTTTTTACTCCAACGTTTGGTTTACAGGGCTGAGTACCGTATTCTCAGTTGCTAAAGTACAAACTTAACACATTTATTTTGGTATCTCAGAGAAAAATAAATTTGTATGACAATCGATTATAATTGTCGACAGAGTTAATTTAATTTTTTGATACTTCCGATGGCTGATAAAACAGAATTAAATATAATAAAATAAAAAATATATATCTAACGAGACATATAAAATAAATAAATTAAGTAGGACAGTAAAAGCTTGGAGCTCGTAAAACATCAAGAACTCACTGACGTGCGACCTCAAATGAAGCTTTTGTAGCCATTTTCCTCGCGCTACTCTATGACCCGGAAAGTGTTTCACCAAAGGTTCAAATAAGAGAAGAGAAGAGAAGAGAAGAGAAGAGAAGAGAAGAGAAGAGAACTAACTCACAGCTCACAACTGCATTTCTCTTTCGCTGGGTGCTTTTTCCGACCTACTCCGACTCGAACTCAACTATCCACTGTACTGCTGTTCCGCAACTCGAAGTAACCCTAAAAAAACCCTGCTGAGATAAAAACTCGACTCGAAAAATTCCTTTGTTACACCACCGCGAATTCGCAACCAAAAATAAACCTCTCTTTATTTTCCTCTTTCAGAAGAATTAAGCTAACCGATTAAATTTACTTACCACCACGTATATAAAATTATGTAAATGATAATAATAAAAATAGCAGCAGCAATTAATTGAGTTTGGTTTCTTATTAAGGCAACGAGAGCTCGAGGCTAAATCAAAACTAGGAATTTGTGTATCTAATGATAATGGAAATGAGCTTACGACGAACCAACGAAAACTAATACTACCAGCATTGCATCCCGCCTTCTTCTGGATGGTGGTGGAGGTACCAACCAGCGAAAGCTCCAGGCATTCGCGAGTAAAACGGTACACTAGGCAATGAAGCACAATTTAATGTCAGCAATTTGAGGTAGAAGATTGCAAGCTCGAGATTCCCTCGAGATGAAACGGACTACTGCGTTGTTACTTACACTTCTGCTGTAGACTCTACTGTAGTTGTGAGGGGAATAAAGCACTTGATCGCTGTTTCTGAGATGTTAAATCCGCCACGTTGTTAAAGAATCTTCATACTTCTTTTATTTTTATTTTTTTTTTTTTTTTTTTTTTTTTTTTTTTTTT
>JZSA01006736.1:0-29179 GCA_000956155.1 Cotesia vestalis | reverse complement strand
AAAAAAAAAAAAAAAATAATAATTAAGAGAATCGATTAAAATAAATAAAATTTTATACAAAAATACGATACGAGAGTTTAAAAATGAAAATGTAGTATTAGATTGAGTATTAAACGAAAACATATCCGTAAAAGTTTACCGTGAAAAAGTTTCTCAGAAAAAAAGAGAATAAAAAAGTGTATTTTTAAAGAGCTCCTGCGAGCGGTAGGAGTACGCGTTCGATCTTGTTGTTGTTTCTCATGCATAAACAGCACACGTCCTTCATAACTATAACCATCTTGTCGTCGGGGAAAGTTTCCAAGATTGTACATTGCACATTGGAGAAACAGTCCACTGCACATAGCAGAGCAGCGCCTAATACTACCAAAGTATCTGTGAGTCTCGTCTAGTTTGGGTCTGACTGCACTCGACATATTCCACTGACGGGTTGTGTACTAACTTGGCTACAACCCTTTTCCTTCCTTCGAAGTAGAAATAGTTGTAGTTATTTCAATTTAACGTCAACTCGGCTCGCTCTCAAACAATAAAAAGTTAGAAAATAATTTGTTTAGCAATAAAATACCGAATTCAACTGGAGTTGAGAGCTAAAAGCTCCAAGCTTAAAGCTTTACGCTTTACGCTTTACGCTAAGAGCTCGACAATCAGGACAAAGTCGAGATCAATTTAAAGTTTTAATTGAGAATGAAACAACACAAATAAAATGATAAATCTCGTAAACTTGTACGGATGTTTAGATTAATTAGCACGGCAAAATTTATAAATTTATAATTAATAATTTAATTCACAGAGATTGTAAATCAAGTTCGAGTCTAAACAGGCTACGCTGAATGAAACGCAAGCGGGAGCTATAAGATTGCTCAACTGAGAAGAGAAGAGAAATTACTAATTACGATGTATAGACACCGGAAAGGGAAATATAACGAGGACTAGCAGCAGTAAGACCTGGGTTATCGTCTATTTCAGCTACACAATTTTATGTTTACATGTGTGTGTTGTGTGTACTCGAGTACACAACGACCGAGTTTAGTTTCAGACTGAAACTCAAACGAGGGTACAAATTTAGCGTAGCTGGCAAGTGCCGCCGTCTGAATTCATAAACGATGCACTCTCTACACTTTGTGAAGTCCATAAACGCTTTATAAATGCAGTATCTAATGAAGTTGAGACTGAAATATTGGAAACTCAAAAAAACCAAAATGAAACAGACATTAATGACGATTATCACTTTGGACCTGATTTAAAAATCGACGAATTTAGACCGTCATCGTCTCAAGGTGAAGTGAAATCAGAAGTCATTTGATTCTTAAAAACTAATGATAAGGATTTGAATATGTTGCACAAATTTCCATTAATCAGGAAAATATTTTTAAAATGTAATGTTATTTTACCTTCTTCAGCAGCGGTAGAAAAGCTCTTTAGCCATGCAACTTCGATGAATTTTCCGAAGTTTAATAGGCTTACGAATGAAAATTTTGAAAAAAGGGTGTTGTTAAAAGCTAATGCTTCGAAAAAGTATCTATAACTGTAGTTTGTATTGTTATAAAAAATTTTCATACATATCTGCAAATCATTATTTTTGGCTACCTTCCTACCGAATACAAATTAAATTTACTCAATAAATCTGGAGCATGCATTGCGCGACACACAATGTGAAGTTAATTTATTATGATAAGAAGATAGTTAATATACTATGATAAGCATTTAGGCTTCATTCGAAAATACTCTTGCTCTAGCTACAAAATTAAGAAATGATCTGGTATCTTGTGAACTATTGACATTTTTAAAGATATAAGTTTACTCCGATGTTACACTCATCAAGAACTTTCATTTGAGCACCCACATGCATTTTTTATATATTTTTCACATATACATATATATAATATTTATGAATTTACAGAATATATGCAAAATTAATGTGGCTACTCAAATGAAATCTCTTGATGAGTGTAATGTCGAGGTGAGCTTATATCTATAAGAAGAATATCAATAGTTAAGAAAATATAGTGAAATTTAACAAAAGTCAATATTTAATTGAGCAAATTTTATTTATTTATAGTTCGCAATTCTCGACAGTCATATAGTGACTGCAGGTTGCTAGTGTTTTGAATTTTTTAACAACGATATCTACCGAACCAATCAACCGATTTCGACGTTTTTCATGGCAATAAACGCCGATAATCAAAAGCTGTAAATTAAATTACGACTACAATAACAATCCGCCATTAGTTAAATAAGTGATTTCAAAAAAATATTTTTTTTTAATTTTTTGGAAGATATTCGAAAATCAGGGTACAACTACTAACTTCTCGATTTTTTGAAAATCATTGATTTTCCTAGTAAAAAGTTAAGAAATAGTTCGATTAACGATTGAATTTAATATCTCATTTGAAAAATTTCCATTAATCATTAAAAAAACGTTTAATTTTATATATTTCTATTAACCATTTAATTCAATATTGTCATTTTAATTATTTCTATTGATCATTAAAAAAAATTTTCTAGTGATAAATATTTCCAATCACAATTAAATTTAATTTTTAACGGAAAATTTTTTCATTAAAGATGTAACAACAGAAATAAAAGTATTAATCAATAAAAATTAATGAAAAAAAAAAAAAAAAAAAAAAGTAACGAAGCTGTTAAAACCAGGTGACTTGGTACAGCTTTCCTCCAGGAGCGCCCGAGTATCTGAACCGTGGATTACAGTAATAAATTATGCAGTGTAATAATGTTTGCCCGGATTAGCAGCCTTGTGTCCTTTGCCGGTGTCCCCAGGTTCCAATATTTCACGATGTACTACTACATCGAGTCCACTTTCCTGGTGAAAAATCTCCCAGACAAGAGACAAGATACAAGAGAGAAGGTACTGGTGCATTTTACTCCATTACAAAAACTAAAGGACCTGCGAAGCCGCTGGCAGACGCCAAAGGCCAAGCTAACCTAAGGAAAATAAAATACAAAGCTTAATTTCAATCCTCCGCTCTACAGTCTCTATAGTCTCTACAATCTTCCCGTCCAGCTAGTCATTTTACAGATATTTTTTATTTTTTCTTATACATAACTTTTCAACGTCAACGTCAACGAGTGTCCTTGTAATGCAATAAGGAGGAAGAAAATAACAACAAGACAGCTATATATAATATCTGTATGTATGTATGTATGTATAAAAGACGGGGAAAGAGAAAAATGTAAATGGAAAATAGAATAATAATATTCCCAGGGGACAGATCGAAAAAATTAGCATACTGCAACAAATCTCGGGCGGCAGACATTTATTGTTATTATCGAATTAACTATGTACAAGTTGGGCTTTGGCTAATATAAATAAAAGAGGCTTGGTATTTTGTGATACTAGCGTATGCGCATGATAAACCACTGAGAGCTTTTTTGTTGGTGATAAAAAAAAAATAATATGAGGTACTTTACGACAGTGGTTGGAATCCCGAAGCCTGGATGATATGTCGCAGTACATCTTTAGATAAATTTTCAGTAACTTTACGGGCATACTTCTGCATGAACATTACATTAGACAAATAGTTTTGTTTGTCAGGCGGGCGGGTGATAATCTGGGTCACGATCAAGTTGCTCGTGAAATTCCAAATGTTGCGGGAGGAAATTCAGATGCAAATCTAATCCAGTCTGTCTTGGTAGTCCATGGACTCGAAAGCGCAGGAAGCATCCAGCACCCAGCACCTACCATCTAAAAGGTATAAGCCAGTGCGAATTGTAATTGCGCTTTAATTAACTCGTAATTTAAGGACGCAGCTTCTAGTTGGAGGATTTTGGAAAGGGAGTGTCGAATTCTGTTAAAACAGTGCCTTTAGTAGTAGTATAGGGGAGGAGTAATTCGAACTATCCTCGACTCGGTGGCAGTGTACTATCATGATTGCTACCGGGAATAGAGAACAGGGACGTTGGTCGGTAGCATCCTCAGTGCCGGCGAGTTTCTAGAGAGATTTCCACTCCTCAATTCATATGCAAATTAAAGCACAGAGAACGAGAGAACGGGCGACCTCCAGGCATTGTTCAACCGGAGTTTGGTGTCTCGGGTTGACTTACTACATGAATTTCCCGAAACTCCTCGGTTAGGAGGAAAGGAGGAAAGGGGGTGGGGGGGTGTCGACTCCGTGTAATTGATACTCACCCTTGTCACGGTTCTTTCCTTTGCTCAGTGCGTTTACGTTTGCGTTTGCGTTCGTTGATTTACTGGGGAGCCAAGACTAATATCTTGGCTGTTTTATTCCGAAAGACACCCACTTTCAAATAATAAAGATAAATTTTTATTTCGAGCAGTCGCACTCGATCACCGAGGTCTGTTCTCGCCTTTTTTTATTTTTCACTTTTTTCACGAATTTTTTAAAAATAATTCTATAGACTTTTTATTTTTCAAGAAAAATTAAAAAATTATCAAATTTCTTCTGCATTTAGTCATTGAAGACTAAATACAATTTTACAGCTAGATTATTATGAAAAAATTTTCATTTAAAAATTCCACATAGAAAAATTAAAAAAAATTATTATTAGAATTTTTTAAAGGTATTTTTATTATTATAAGAATGATACTGAAGTTAAGAGAGATTTAATAATTTTTTGACTAATAAATTATTGTTAAAAAATTAATCTAACTTTTTTAGAAGCTCTAAAAAATTTTGAATTTTTTAAAAATAATTCTATAGACTTTTTATTTTTCAAGAAAAATTAAAAAATTATCAAATTTCTTCTGCATTTAGTCATTGAAGACTAAATACAATTTTACAGCTAGATTATTATGAAAAAATTTTCATTTAAAAATTCCACATAGAAAAATTAAAAAAAATTATTATTAGAATTTTTTAAAGGTATTTTTATTATTATAAGAATGATACTGAAGTTAAGAGAGATTTAATAATTTTTTGACTAATAAATTATTGTTAAAAAATTAATCTAACTTTTTTAGAAGCTCTAAAAAATTTTGAATTTTTTAAAAATAATTCTATAGACTTTTTATTTTTCAAGAAAAATTAAAAAATTATCAAATTTCTTCTGCATTTAGTCATTGAAGACTAAATACAATTTTACAGCTAGATTATTATGAAAAAATTTTCATTTAAAAATTCCACATAGAAAAATTAAAAAAAATTATTATTAGAATTTTTTAAAGGTATTTTTATTATTATAAGAATGATACTGAAGTTAAGAGAGATTTAATAATTTTTTGACTAATAAATTATTGTTAAAAAATTAATCTAACTTTTTTAGAAGCTCTAAAAAATTTTGAATTTTTTAAAAATAATTCTATAGACTTTTTATTTTTCAAGAAAAATTAAAAAATTATCAAATTTCTTCTGCATTTAGTCATTGAAGACTAAATACAATTTTACAGCTAGATTATTATGAAAAAATTTTCATTTAAAAATTCCACATAGAAAAATTAAAAAAAATTATTATTAGAATTTTTTAAAGGTATTTTTATTATTATAAGAATGATACTGAAGTTAAGAGAGATTTAATAATTTTTTGACTAATAAATTATTGTTAAAAAATTAATCTAACTTTTTTAGAAGCTCTAAAAAATTTTGAATTTTTTAAAAATAATTCTATAGACTTTTTATTTTTCAAGAAAAATTAAAAAATTATCAAATTTCTTCTGCATTTAGTCATTGAAGACTAAATACAATTTTACAGCTAGATTATTATGAAAAAATTTTCATTTAAAAATTCCACATAGAAAAATTAAAAAAAATTATTATTAGAATTTTTTAAAGGTATTTTTATTATTATAAGAATGATACTGAAGTTAAGAGAGATTTAATAATTTTTTGACTAATAAATTATTGTTAAAAAATTAATCTAACTTTTTTAGAAGCTCTAAAAAATTTTGAATTTTTTAAAAATAATTCTATAGACTTTTTATTTTTCAAGAAAAATTAAAAAATTATCAAATTTCTTCTGCATTTAGTCATTGAAGACTAAATACAATTTTACAGCTAGATTATTATGAAAAAATTTTCATTTAAAAATTCCACATAGAAAAATTAAAAAAAAAAATTTTTTTTCAATTATTTTTATTTTATTAACTTTTCTATTCATAAAATAGGGAACGAAGTGTCGGGTGAGTACACCGTTCAAGAACCCGGTGGTAATATCCGGACTGTCAAGTACCATGCAGATGATACCGGTTTCCATGCTCACGTTCATAATAGCAATGGAAATGATCACGGCGATCGCAGAAGATAATTAAAAATTTTTTTTCCTCACTCAAATGACTTTCTCATTCTCATTCTCATTCTCAACTAAATAAATATAATCTACTTTAATCTGCGTACTTTTGTTATCATTGTTTATTTATTCGCAGCTGATAAAAATCCTCGGCTGTCAGTTAATTAAATTAAATAAAAGCTTAAGGATATTTGAAACGTTGAATGAAATAACGGATACATATTCCTAAAAGAATATTAATTAAATAAAATGCGAAAAATTATTTATCTGTCTGAAACGTGATCGTCGGCAATTAAAAGTTCGCCTGGCTTTTAGCGATTATAAAAATTAATTTATTTAATTAGCGCGTGAATGCATCCCAATTATTGACGTTTATTGTTTGACAATGGAATGCTGTTTATTATTGCCAGAGAAATACAGAAAAGACAATTGGCTTTGTCTCGACTGTGAAATGTCATATCAACAATGCCCTCTATTTCGAAGAATAAATACTGATGCTTATCTAGATCAAAATTAATATATATTTTCAAGTTTTAATTGCCAATGTAGGTATTAAAAAATTTATAATTTACTGTAGGCAATCGGATGACATTTTCAACTGTAATATTAAAGTTAAGAAGCTCGAAAATTTCCAATATAAAGTTTAATGACACTCTAATAGTACAATTTAAAATAAAAAAGGTTGTCAATACGTCAGTCTCTGTAACCCGAGTATTAAAACTATAACAAGGAATTAAACATTTTTAATATTATAAATTTCATTGTTATTATTTGAAAAGTAATTTAGTGAAAGTTTATTCGCAATATTTTAATACTTTTAAATCCACCGATCGAGTTTTACCGATTCAATCTTTGTCTGCAATACTATTTTATTAATTCATTTTTTTATTTTTTCTGTCCTCTTGTCTTCGAATTGAGAAAAGAAAGATAAATAAATGCTACCTAATATCCGACTCGCTTTGCTTTGTATGTCGTCGATATTTATTTCAAGACGTGGAGTCGCATAAAAATTAGCTTCTCAGCCTTTTATCGTTATTGAAATATAAAATATTATTATTAAAATAATCCCATGTTATTAATAATAATAAATTAAAATTTAGGAATATCGTATGTTAATCTCAGTTAAATTACTCTCCTTTGTTTGCCGGAAAATTTAATTTACTAAATAATACATTAAATCCATCGACCAGTAAGAACGTTATCGATTTTATCAATAATTATAATCCTCATGCATTATTATATTCTCTGGACATCATTCCGGTGAACAATTATTATATATTATAATAAAATTTATAAACAATTGCAGAGGTTTTTGAAAATCCGAGCAGACGTCTTGAAAAGTTTAAGCTTGTTTTTGGTGGATTCCCAATCAATTGGAATTGTTCAAAATTCAGGTGTGTTCTGATGTTATGAGCTTATTTTTTTGGAACGAGTGTACTCGATGTGAGTGAGCGATATTGGGTGAATTTTCGAGTGAGCTGGTGACCCCGCGCCAGTCCTGGAGAGAACAAAGAGCCTCGTGGATGTTCAGATTGAAGGGTGAAAGGCGAAAATTTTCATCGACCGATTTCGATTCCGATTCTGATTCATAGTGTATTATACACGGTCTATGGGAATATTCAATAGATTTAGATTCGATCAACACTTGAATATTCAATACATACTTCCACTCTTTTAAACTATTTTTATTTTATTTTTAAAATTTACTTTAATAAAGTTTTTATTATCTGGATACTTAATAACAGAATTTTATTTTGTTTTCTGATAAATTTTTTAAAAAAATTAACTACCGAGTATATCATTTATGGCCTTAATAAAAAGTACTTGAGAGATTAATCTTCTTCTTTAGGTAATAAAATGGTATCGTGGATCAAAAATTGAAGTTTTATCAAAAATCATAAAAAATGTTGTTACTTTTTTTTGTAGCCAACAAATAATTGTAATTCATTTATAACCGTCATAAGCATGAAATTTTTCATCACCTATAGTTTATCGTAATATATCTAAAGATATAAAAATATTTCCCTTGGGTAAAAAATACGCTCGTCTCTCGAGATATTACTTCAACCCAGTAGATAGTTCTTAATGCCATTTTTCCTTTAAAATGGCTTATAGTCAGTCAAAGTCCTAAAAAAATATATATATAAATCGTTATTATCAAAAAATCGAATCATATTTATTACACAGAGTTTATATTATAAATTTTTCACATGTATTACCTACTAAACTTAAATCATAAATTTCCATCAATAGTTGATCTAGTTACTAATTACTGAAAATTAATTACATTTCCAGGTTTAAATAATTTTCATTAAATATCCGAAATGAAAAGTTGTACATTGAATCAATATTATAGTTTAAATAGCCATGTTTAGTACAATGAAATAACAATTATTATTATTCGGTAAATTTCCAATAGCTACCGGTTGAATGATAATTGAAATTGACATTTCTATAATAACATCAATATATTTTATCCAGCATTAATAATTAACAAAACGAATTAAAACTACAGAGAGAGAGAGAGAGAATAAATTAATTTTGTTATTTAATTTATTATTAAGAGAAGCTAAATAATATAATATGCTAATAATATTTATGTATGTAAATTTAGCCGAAAGATTGAAATTTTAATGTAAGAATAATTTAAATAAAAAAACACCAGTCTGCGTGGTAAACGAGTTCGATAAAACCCGACACTTTGCGCCATCTGTCAGCGCTGCCTCTCAATAATTAACAATTCTTTGGACTTCGTGCATGATCGTCGTTTTCCGATTGACGAACCGAACTCCTGGGAGCGTGCGCTTTGCCTCGGCCATTTCTCATCGAGATTCACAGAGGTGAGTACCGACAAACTTGGTTTCTCTAAAATTAACCCTTCAATATTAAATATTTATAAGTTTAATTCGCGATCAATACTCCCCGACTAATTTAACTCCGTACTACACATTTAAATATTTAATTAAGAATTAATATTTAATAAAATCGATAGGATTAATTCAAATGGAAGGTTCGAGTTCAGACATAACCTCTGGCCACGTGGCCAAGCAGTTGACTCCAGAGGAATTAAATAAAATGCGGGCTCAAAATTCTCGAATGGTGCCGAAACATCGCGCAATGTTGCTGGAAAAGGACGCGAAAAAATACTGGGACCTGTTTTACAAGAGAAACGACACGCGGTTCTTCAAAGACCGTCACTGGACGACACGTGAATTTGAGGAATTAGCGAACCGAGGTGGATCAATATTCGAAGTCGGCTGCTTTATTTGCTTACAGAACTCTGGGATTAATGAAAAGCCGCCTGAAAAGATGAAACTGTAGAGAGGTAAATAGAAATCATTTAGTTAAAGAATAAAAATTTTAATTTAATTTTTAATGATGATTTCATAGTTCAGCTGATTAATCATTGATGTATTACTTAGCAATGTCTTTCGCTCCTATCTGACCAAAATAACGCTTTAAAGTCATGATACTTTTTTGTAAATAAATGATTAACAAAAATATCCATTTATGTTCCAGTTGAACGGTCTCTCCCACACCTACGGAGTCTAAAATTAATAATTAAACCTCTGGCACCTATACTCAGGTACGTTGATATTCAATAAATCAAACACTGTAGCTTTAATAATCTATTAAATGGATAAATCAATGATGCATATCCAAGGGATTGAATACTTAATGATATTAATAATTTTAACGTCACTACCACTGACTAAATTTAAATATATATTTGTTATTATTGTAAATTAAGCTACTAGATTCTCAATATTGGAAAATTATTTCAGGTGTCGATCCAATTGACGAGCTGTTCCAATAATCCGGCTCGCCCATGGTAAATATTTATTCTAATTAGTCAGTTTATAATTATACGAGCTTTCATATGATGAATTTACGCACTGAATCTTTCATGAATGATAAAAATATTTATGTATTAGCTCTATCTGATAAAATTTCATTTTTATTTATTGATAATTTAAACTCAATTGGGAATTTAATAATAACAAAATTTTATTTCAGGTCACTTGGCTGGGATTCAAACCTGCGCAGCTTCCGCCTGTTGGTCGCCTAAAAATTATAAATTAAATTAAATTAAATAAATTAATGGATTTATTAAAATAAAATAAAATAAATAATTAACCTTGACGTCTTCTGTGAATTAATTTACCTAGAGGACACTTTGTACAAAAAAGACAGAGAAATAATATAAAGACAACTATTAAAATAATAGCAGCTATTAATCCGCTGAAGCGTTTCCCATATTCCCTTTAAACCAAACAATATTTATCAGTTTTTATCAGTTATGCAGATTTTATTTATGGATCAAGTCAATAAAAATTCCATTGAACGAAAAAAAAAAAAAAAACCGATAATCTGATGATGTGAATCTATTTTTTAAAATAGATACAGATGTCAGGAAATCGGATTACTCATTCCATAAATTATAAAATTATTTAAATCGATTTTTTTTTTATTAAAAATTTATTCATAATCTGGTAATTTATCTTACCACCGGCGGAATTCAATAGCCGGGCAACAGTAGTAATAGTCCATTTCAAAATTATAGCAGCATGTGTCTTTGAATGGCCTGGACGGGTGGTCACACACTTTTTTGTTCGAGTTTTCCAGGGTTTTACACTTAATCTCTCTTGCGTTTAAACCAATCACTGAAAATGTAAACAATTTATCTGAAAGGTCACCGCTTAAATGGAATTTTTAAGCTTATTTACTCTTGCTTTTAAAAGATTATATCTATTTTTGTTGACTGAACAATTACTAATTTATTTAGAAAAATTCTCAAGTACTTTTATAAACATTATTAATGAGTATACCTTTTAAAATTATCTCTCTTTATGCCCCATAAAATTTTATATTAAATTTATAATTAGGATTTTCATTATGTAATATGAATATTTTAAGTCTAAAATCTTTTTATAGAGTTTTAACTAATCGGCGTTTGTTCATGAAACCAGAAAGAATTAATTTTTTAGATAGATCTGAGTGGATTAACGTAAAATGAAAATTAAAAAATGATACAAATATACATAAAAAAATAAATTAAAATAAAAAAATAGTTTATGGAAAAGTGAATGTGAATTTATTTAAACCAAAAAAGCCGGTAATTCCATGTATGCCTTTTCGGAATTATAGAGATGCAATATTCACCGGCATGAAATGGTCAGCAGAGAATTTATCTGCATAACAGATGAAAAATCCGAGGCTCGATATACCATAGAGATAGTTAAAAACTATTTTTTTTTTTTTTTTTTTTTTTTTTTTTTGAAAGTATCTCAAGTGTCAGTTGTTAATAAAATTGAATTCACTTTCGCAATTGCGTATAGAGAAATCCAGAAAAGCGCTTATGTTAAAAATGAAAGCAGCAAGAGCGGCAGACGGCCTGGATAAAATACGATATATATATTAAATAGGATTTATTATAAATTTATAATTATAACTATTCAGTGTAATGTTGTGTTATTTTTAATATTTTATTATTTATTTTTCACGGCACTTACCGCAAAGCATTAGCATGATAACTACTCCAATGAAAGATTTATCTGAAATGCATCTCAATGTAGGAGCATACTTGAGAGCCTCAGACATATTTTAAAAACTTTCTTATTATCCTTTTATAAATAAAAATTAACACATTATTATAGTCCCATTAAACCTAAAAAGTACGCTCGGAAACAAAATGAATAAAAATATATATAATAAACAAGTGAATAAGTTCAATAGATTATTATATCAAAAAAGGAGCTAGAAAGTGTCGCAATAACACTTTTGAGCATCTACTGTCTGCACTCGGTATTAATTAACCGGCGTGCTCTAGAAATTGTTCAACTATATGTTTTTTTTTTCTTTTTTTCTTTTTTTCAAGAGTAACTTTCGGAAATTTGCTGTTTGTACATCATTAAAAATATATATATATAATTGTTATTTAACGAGGCAATTATCTTCTGTTTGCCGAATTTCTAACACTCTGTATATTTGTATTTACCGTTTGGTAAGATTACATCAGGAATAGAGTTAATATTACGTTGATAAACAGAGACCCCGTGGTTTACTTGGATTAATGCCAGTATTTGCGGTTGCTTAATATATATATTTACAACTGTCTTTTACTTTCTTTTCTCTAATCGGCATTTTTAATTCCCAAAAAAAAAAAGTTATACCCGCAATGTAATCTCAATAAATTACCTCAGCTTCGGCGAGCAATCAATCAATTTAAATAAAAATTCACTTAGTCCACGTTATATTTATTTATAAACCCGAAATTATGAGTTTTACTTGATAATAAAAATTTTTAATTAAAATTATTCAAGTTCATAAAAGTCAAGTTTATGAATAAAAATATTTAACCGAATAATTATAAATTAATTTGGAGAAATGATGACATGCGATGACCTAAATTACTGACCTTAATAATAAATAATAAAAATATTTGTAAAATAAATTTCTTTTAAAAATATTACACAATAAAAATCTCGATTTTAGAATTATATATTTATATTTTTTTTTTTTTTTGGATTACTTTCACTGTAAGTTACCGTGAGTTGAATTTAACCATTCTTATTTACACAAATAAAATATGTGATTACGTACATGGACACCTCTCTTACTTATTCCTCGAATTTATATCTATGCTAATTCAATAAAATATATATTTAGTTGTAGCTGATAGATAAAAAATAAAATAAATAATTATCAGCAGATCTCTGATAGAATAAAAATGACGTCAAGACGTTCGAGTGAAACTTTAAAAGATGATCGGGATTCTCCTGAGAGATTTCCGAATTGCTCATCGATATAACAATAGATGTAACATTGTAACAAGTGTCAAACGGTAACAGAGTATTGCTCAAGAGTTAGTTGTATTGATGAAAGCGACAAACAGAGTTAAGAAAGTCTATTGTAATTCGAGGATGGTCGTGACCCAACAGTATTTATATATGTGCCGGCATCACCGGTTCAATTTAGTCACCTCGGAATTGTTCATCAGCAAACAATAATTAGTTTCACGTCATTATCCTGAGTGTCAGTACACCAAGTTTTAGTTACAAGTTTCAAATAAATTCAGTGGTTACTATTTAAAGTGTCTTTAAAATGAAGCTTCTGGTAAGACCGCGCACTAACACCCCTTATAATATATTATAAATAATTCTGATAAATAATTCACTTGCAGATAGTCTTGGGGTTGGTTGCGGTGACGTTTGCTACTGAAAATAAAACCTTAAGTGCCAGGAGCGATGATATCGATCTAATAGACCCAACCGAGGATAACAGTGCGGGAAATCTCCAGAAAAGAGAATCTGGATATTTATACTCGCGACCTCGTCCGTCTTTTCTCACCAGGATTAAAAACATCAAAAATAAAAGACCCAGCCGCGTGGTGCGACCTTTTATGACCTACGGCCCGCCTAAGAGTCCGGCTTATTCTCCCTCGAAAAACAAGTACCAGAATGTTAATTCAAACCGACCGAATCCGCAATACCAGGCTCCGGATCCGTTAAAAATTGTCGAGTTCACGAAGCCCAGCC
This sequence comes from Cotesia vestalis, assembly GCA_000956155.1. NCBI lineage: Eukaryota > Metazoa > Arthropoda > Insecta > Hymenoptera > Braconidae > Cotesia > Cotesia vestalis. The sequence goes on along the minus strand of JZSA01006736.1, from coordinate 15,443 downwards.
CCATTGCCAGCCAGAACGAGGAACCTTTCAAGGCAACTTCCGCGAATTATCTACCCCCGAAGAATCAGAAGCTTCCGACGCATCCCGCGACTTACTTCCAGCAGTCTCAGAATTTCCAGAGCCAAAAACTCTTGCAAAATTCTCCAGTGAGCAGCCAAATTTCAGACGCTGCCCAATTTTTGAGACAGAACGCCCCCGCAATTTCGCAACTGTACAAAGCGCCGGCGATCAATCAAAACTACGAGCCTCTTCCTGAGCAGAATCCAACCATAAGCTCGCGGTCTCACCAATCGGAAGCTCTGCCCTCATATGCTTCCGGGACTTTGGAGCCTTACCGGTCTCTCGAGCAAATCCAGTCGCTGGAAAAGGATCAACTTATAGCGGAGCTTCGTCAGCAACTGGCAGTCCAGGACTCTCAGAGGTACGCCACAGAACAAGGAAACTTTTTATCAAACTTAGACAACCAAAGTAATAAGGGTCTTATCGGGCAATCTGTTTATGGGCCTCCGACTCCAGGTGACCAATCAACACTGGGAACTCAAAATACCAATCAAGGAAACTCTCTTCCCACGTCTCTCGGAATACCCGGCGCGTTTCCGTTTTCTCAGTACGCGGGGGGACTCACGCCGGTAATTGGAGGGACAAACTTTGTGACCGGTACCAGTTTGCCGACTTTCTTTGGATCAAACGCTCCGGGACAGATCGACTCGCCCACTCACTTCTCTCTTCCAATTCCCAGTAATAACAAGCCTCTGACGCCTGCGAACACAAAGCCTTCTTTCCCGTCTCTGCATCCAGTTTCTGGTGCTGGTGGACATTATCCAGCGCTTGATCCTCATCCTCAACTTCAACCACTTCCTCACCCACAGCCACAGCCACAGCCACAGCCCATTCACCCAATTCACCCAATTCACCAAATTCAAACCATCCATCCAGTCCAACCCGTCCAACCCGTCCAACCCGTCCTCGGAGTCCAGACAGTTCCTGTCAGCCCTGTAATTTTAAAACCCGTAAAACCAGTCTTCCCGGTCTACTACCCGAGTGTTCCCTATGTAATACAAAAGCCGTCTTTGGCAGCCCCATCCTACTCTGTAATAAAATCCGCTCAAATTTGGTGATTATCTCATTATTATTGTTATCAAACTACTTTTGTAAATAGTTTTTATTTTTATTTATTTATACTAAAAAAAAATAAAGAAACATAAAATTAATTACTTGTTTTTTTTGGTAAACACTTTACGAGTATTACTATATTAGGGGCGATGATGTCGATGTAATTAAGAGTGGCACGTCACCTAATATTTAACGTTGGAAAGTCGACAGGTAGACGTGAAAATTGTACGGCGTACGTGCTCACTTCTTCCCGGGTAAAAAAAAACTCTCACCAAAGTTCAGTTACACTTGACTCCCTGATCGACGTGCTGTATTATTTAGATCGCGACCTCGAAAGTCATTTAATGTATTCCAGCCACGCGCCCTTGTCTCTCCTGCATACTTAATACTCACAGATCAAAAGATTAATTTTATAAATGTCACTACTTTAACAAAATCAACCAACACCCACTCTCCTCCACTCGGTTCACCCATTTTTACATAATTAATACACCTTAAATTCTCCTCTTAAAATTACAATCATTACAGTTAAGTCTAATTCTAATTAGCTTGAGTGATATGCATTTGATATTATATTCAAAGTCAAGGTTTGACATTCACATGTTTTATTATCCTCTTGGCTCATGAGTGTCTCAACGGAAGTTGCATTCACTTTCTGCTACTGACCCAAATATACGCCTTTTCATTTTAATCCACTGAAATATATACTTTTACTTATATATATATATATTTATCTATTAGTTTAATGTCGGCTAAATCAAACCACATGGGGATTTCCTACAAGTATATTGACTCTTTAGTATTTTATTTGAGAAATCAAAAAAAAAAACAATTCAAAAGTACCACACCCTATTTTTAAATAGAAATTATCTTTCAATAAGAAAGAAAACAAAAGTAATTTAATATCACAGCACACTCAATTAAACTCTCATGCCATTGACTCCAAGTTGTTTATCGAGAGTGAAAGGTTAAAATTACCCTTTACTAAACTAAACGCTCTAGCTCTATTGAAAACTTCAATTTACAGATGAAATGATAAAATAATAACACAACAACAATAACAACAACAACAACAAAAGTTCTGTCTTAGTACTTCCGCTTGCTAAAAGATTGAAAGGAGGTCGGGATATATATATATATTTATAAAGTAAAAAAAGTTCCCGTGAATTTTCATGTGGAATTTCAAATAAAAACCCCTCATTATTATATGTTATACATCTATCTCACAATTGAATATAACTTACACAATTCATACATCTGACAATTAAACTTTCTTTACTTTAAAGTCACGATATCGGAAATTGGAAGCGGTATCTGCTAATTTATTCATAATTCATTTGCATTTATTATTTATGCATAATATCCGTTTGTCACGCTTTAAATAACAATATGATTGGAGATTTTATCCTGGGAACTACCAACAGCCCGATAAAAAACTAACAAAAAAACACATTATTATAATAAACCACAAGAAAAGTAAAACCGTTACTGTTAACATAACTTGTCGGAGCCATTGTCTCAGTTTGTACAAAACACAAACCGTTTTGTTCCATTGTTTTTTCCTCATAAATAAATATCGATGTCGTTTTTTTTTCATCTGGTTCTTATATACATACTGATCTATAAATATGAAATCGTTGGAATGCGTTTAATTTTATATTCATGTTTATGTTTATGTTTATGTTTATACATATGTATTGATTGAAATTAATAGCTGCGACAGTTTATCCATCTATGCAAGGAGTTAGTGAGCGTATGTAGATGTAATTTTTGTTTAGATTTTACCTTCACCTAGACCTCTCATTTCTCCCATATATAAACAAGAGGGGATCCGGATATAAAGGCTGTCCCCTCGATAGTATAACTATCACTACCGACACCAACACTCTTAATCACTTGCTAGCCACTGGAGTGAATTTTCCGTCGCTTATACTAATAAAAATCACCCCTCAAAAGACAATGCGACTGGTAAGTTATTTATAAAATCAATCTTTCATTATTATTGCTATCATTTAATCAATCTTTATGTTGTGACAGATATTGATAACGATATTGGCGTTAGTGTCATCTGGATTTTCGCGAGACTTTCGCAACGAAAGACGGCTACGCAAGTATGGACCTCTACCTCTTAAGGACAAAAGAGGCTCAGAATTTGGTCACCCAGGACACTCTTACTTCATGCCCAATCACCCCAATGGACCCTACTCTGGAGGAAGTTCTAAAGGCTACGAGGCTTTAGGGGGTTACGGGCCTCCGTCCGGTTCAAAAGGCTACGAAAGCTACCTCGTGTCGCCCTCCAAAGGCTATGAAAGTTCGGGACCTCCCTCTTCAAAAGGATACGAAGGTTTAGGAAGCTACAGCAGTCCGACACCATCCAAAGGATACGAGAGTTTGGGAAGCTACAGCAGTCAAACACCTTCGAAAGGTTACGAGAGTGCCAAGCAAGGAAGCGGAGAAGCCGGTTACTCTCACGGAAGCTCAGGACAGGGTGGGTTGAACCTCGCAGCGTTGACTCTCGGTCAATCTTACGTACCAGCTTTGACAGCTGGCAAAATTGGACCAGTTACTTTTGGATCACAAGGCCAAGCTTACATGAGCCAACTGTACTCCTCTCCTGCTCAAGCTCTGTCTTCCATCAACCTCCAAGGTCTCCACGGATTCACCAGCTCTCAAGGTGTCGGCATTCCAGTGATAAGTCTGGGATCTGGGTACTCTGTACCCGCTGCTGTCTCTACCCAGAGCTACACTATTCCAGCTTCTGGCCACGGGCTGGTCATCTCAGCTGGTCATGGATCTTCTCACGCTCAAAGCGCCCAGTCTTCTCCAACACCAGCTTCAAGTTACGAAACTTCTTCTTACCAAGTGCAAAGCGGGTCAGGCCCCAGTTACCACGTTCCATCGTCTTCTTCGTCTTCTTCTTCTAGTTCTAGTTCTGGTTATCAAGTTCAAGCTCCGTCAACCAGTTCTAGTTATCACCAACCGCAACAGGGACAAGGTTATCAGGTTTCAATAAGCCCAAGCTATCAAATTGCCTCGAGTCCCAGTTACCAATCCAGTGGAATGTCGGGCAATTCCAACTATCACTCTGGATCTTCAACTTCTTATCAGCCTGCTCCCTCCAGCGGATCTTCCGGAGAATCTAATTACCAATCATCGTCCTCTTCGTACTCTGAGCCGAGTTATCACTCGGAAAATAGTTACTCAAGCCCCTCTTACACTGTTCCAAGCACTAATTACGGAACACCTTACGCTACTGCCCAGAAAATAATTTACTCACCCCCTTCTGGGTACACTGGACAGTCCTCTTATCCTCCGACCAGTTATTCGAATTCTGCAGTTTCTTACGGGCCCGCTGAAAGTTCTCAGAGTTCTTACTCGTCCTCAGAGTCGTACTCGGCTCCTCAATCCCAGTTGAATACGTATTCGGAACACCAAGGTGCTTACTCAAACCCTAACCCAATGTACTTGAGCTACGCGTACAAACCAGGAATGTACAGAAATGTAAAGGCTGATCCGAAATACGACACTATCTCATATTCAAATTCAGACCAGCCGATGGAATAATTCTTGCCAAATTTTAATTGCCTATTTTTTGTTGGTATAAATGTTACTCAATATTTATTAATGTATATTTAAGCGATTATTTATATAATTGTTATCGAGTATTACATATTTTTTACGTGATAATTTAATGAAGGATTTTTTGTTGATAAAAAATTTTTAAATATTAATATTGTGAAATCTCGTAGATTATTAATAACTTAAAATATTGTTAAATAAAAAATGGTGTATAAGAGAGAAAAAAAAATGAATCATATGTATCATGAATTACAAGAGTAAACACCTTTCTAAATATTTATTAGTTGAGAAAGTATTATAGAGTATGTACGATGGAAAGTACTCTATTTTATTTATTAATTCGATATGTTCCTCTTTTTAACTGCTGTTGTTACTTATTACTCATTTTTATGTATAATTAACTGTTTTAATTTGTCATTAAATCATATATATGTTTTAAATGTACACCAAAAAGTTCAATAAATAATAAATGAAAAAGAAAGAGCTGTTGAATTATTTAGATTTTTTTTTTAACAAATGGGTCAAGTGGTTATCCAGCTTAGCTTAGCAATAACTCTGAAATCATTGAAAGCTCATTTCCAATGATTTTCGCGTTATAAATAGCCGGTATAAGCTTACATGCTAAAAGTGATCGGTACGATGAATTGAATGGGCAATGCACCTGACCCACTTTTAACGAGCATACGCATACATTTATTCATTAAAGTATTTTTAAAAAGCAAAAATAACAAAAGTCCATGTGCGTGGATGTTTATTTAAACATTATTATTAAAAGTTATTCATTTTATGATAAAAGAATAAGTAATTTCTCGCAAAAATAAATAAAACCAACAAGAACCAGAGGTCAGTCTTAAAAAATCATGAGAAAATCAACTTTTACTCTTTACCGAGGAATCTGAAAATCATTAGTTGACTTTCAGATCCAGTGAAAGACTTTAACAAAAAATTAAGTTATAAATATGTATTAATCAGCACTACGATTAACATATGAATAATAAATCTGCGAAAGCATGATTAATTGATCGATAAAGGTAAAGGTATAATTGTTGATTTAAAAAAAATTATTATTTTGTGAGGCGTGGTCTTAATCTATATGTACAATATACTCTTTCAGAAGTGCTGCTAGATCGGGAGAAAGTGAAGCAATAAGGCTTTTCTCTAAAAAATAAAAAAATAAAAAAAGAACACAGGATGCCAGAGTAAGAGCCAAGATCCGCAAAAAAGCAAAAAGAGACAAGACAAAAGGACAACACCGTTTATTTTTCAATGTACTGCTGGGGTTCCTTTCTTTCCGTGATAGTGATTATATTTGTAAGGTTCGTGGCATCGTACCAACTAGACCAAAAAAAAAGTGGACGAGCAGTAGAGGGCATTATCGGGAAAGTGATTCGAACTATCGAATAGGGAGTTTGCGTGCAAAGATGGGAGCACGTCCGGTATTTTATAGTCTATCGCCTACACGTACCGGTCTATTCTGTATTTAGTATTAATGGACTGGGAAGAAAACAATGGACTGATTTGCCTGGGAGGCGAGAACAAATGAGACATTAATTTGGCTTGGAATAATCAACAAAGAAACAGAAATAAGGGGAATTGTAGACAGTAAAAGCCTCTTTCACTATTAACTATTTGTGTAATCCAAGAAAGAATCCAAGCAAGAACTGATAAAATAAGGCAGCCGAAGAAATTTATTATCCAAACGAGTTTGATTATATTTTCACTGCTTTAACGAGTCAAGTCTCAACTCTGATCGAGAAATCTCAGCTCATTGATCGTCTTCAAGCCAATTCAACCGTCGTTCCTTCCATTACCAGCTTCATTACCGTCAATCCTCACAATATTATTACTACCAATTGCATACGAGCTATAAACCCGTGTTTACACTTATACATATAAGATCAGGGAAAAGTTAAACTAGTTTTCGGAATTTTTCATGATCACCTTACCACACACTCCAACAGTATAAAGGAGAAATTCAATGTCAGAGTCGTCATTAGTCCTCTAGCTCTTCTACAGTTAACTCTGTTATTGAACTAAATTATTACTTTTGCTCTGACTACTAATTCATTTTAATGTTTAAATAACTTGTGACCATGAAAATCATTGTAAGTAAACAAATAAATTTTTTATTAATTATTATCATTGTTATTTATCATAAAACAAAAAGTTAAAAAATTATATATTTATTATTGTCGGTCTACTCTCAAAGGTTAAACTATACAATAATTTGTTTTTGTTCCAGATAATTTGTCTCTTGCCGGTGATATCTGCACAAAGATACCGAGGACCCAATGAAGACCCGTTTCTCCCGATTTATCCCATCTACCCGTACAATCCGAAGCTGATGAAGCGTGGCGTAGAGAAGGATTTTTTGTCCCAACTAAACCCAGAAGTTTTTGCACCAAAACACACGCCCCGTGACTCCTCGTACGTTAATTATTATTCTGGGAACAATAACCGAGATCAGAGCACGACCAGCGGTTACCCTCAGGCGTACACAACAATGTCGACAATTAATTTACCCCAGAACGTTAATTACAACAACAATCCCTCGAGCCTCTACAACTATCCACTGACTGTTTTAGCTCAGCCTCAGATGTACACTACGGCGGGCAATTACCCTCATTACCACTCAAATTACCAACAAGCTTATTACGCTCAGCAAAGCTACCCCGGTAAGAGCCAGGAGAAGCTACGCAACGAATCAACACCCAAAGACACCTCTTTCATCGACGGAACCAACTACATAACCATCGTCAAGGACCTCAAGGACTTGGAGACCCAGGCGACTGCTCAGATACCCAATGGCTCTTACAGACTCCTCGGATTCGAAGGAGTCCAACGTCCTCCGCCTCAATCTCCGCCGGCTCCTCAACCAACTGCCGCTGTTTCTGGATACAGGTACCAGTATCTCGATCAAACGATGGCCCAAGCCCTGGGAAGACTTCTTAGCCAGCAGTCTGCGATTTCCACTTCAACAGCTCCAACTTACGCTCCAGTTGCTCAGAATCAGTACGATCCAAACGATGGATACCTTCCACAATCTATTCAACAGAGCTCACCAGTGATTGCCAAAACAGGACTCGCTTATGTGATGAATCCCATGCCTTTGAACATCGTCCCGCGACATATTGCCCGAGGACAGGACTACCAGGACCCCAGAAACCAGGTGATCCGGCCAGCAGCCACTCAAGTCTCTCTGGAACCCTCTCAGGGCATCTACATACCGCCAATGAAGATCAAAAGCCCCCTTCGGTACTCTGATTACTACACGCAGGCTAATAATCCTGTACTGACGTATCCTCCCCCGGATCAACCGACTAATCCTGCGTATGTTTATCCTGCTTACGCGGGATACGCTGGGATGGCCAGTCCCGAGATGAACTACAGGCTGATAGACAATAATAACAATTATTACGCTACCAAAAGAAACATTAAAATGTCTTAGATAATAATAGTTAATAATGTGAATCTTGTTTTTTTTTTTTTTTTTATTTTTAGCCTAGTTATGTTTGTATTTATTTTTTATTGTTATTGTTTATGGTTATGCTCGTTTTTACAAAGTTGTTTATTGAAATAAAGTACTAAACATGATGAGAATTTTGAATACATTAATGGATATAAGATATATCATAAGCATAAGAGAGTATTATGTTTAGTTATGTATGGTATATATTAAAGAGGAAGACTTTCTATCTCGATATATTTGATATCTGGATGAAAAAAAAATATATACATATTGTAGATGGTATTTATTATGTACAGAATAACAGAATAACAACTTGGATCTGATTGTGGCTTGAACCAGGATAAGGATGGTCTACTTTGTTTTTTACCATTCTCTCAAAAGTATGCGGTAGTTGATTCGTTCTTTCTTGGTAGTATTTTATATAAATACATATATTTATGTGTGGCTACTCATATCCGTGGATGGACACCGTTTACTTTCACGTGTTTTTTGTAGTTCATATTCCAGTAAATTTAATTTAATCGAGAATCAGACTTGGGACCAAATTAGAGCTGTTTTGATGCCAACCAAAGAAAGGATGATTTGTCATGGCTCTGTTTTTTAATCCACTGGCCCCAAGTCTCCTCGATTGTTCTCAGTAATTTCAATTATCATTAAAACACAACTTATAAATTAAATTTTTAATTCCACTAATTAATTAATTTCAAGTCGGTGTAATTAATAACAAATATTAATTAATTTTTTTTTTTAATTGATAATTAAATTGGGAGGTATTTTTAATTTTAAAAAACGTTTGTTTAAATAACAATCCATAATTCATTTTACCGGCCTGTAATTACGATGAATTATTGGACAGGAGTTGAATAAGCTAAAAAACTGACGGTTCCTAAAATTGACAGTTTAATTTTACAGTAATTATTTTTCGAGAATAATTAAATCTAAATATTATGTATTTATATTTTAAATTGCGAAATCGATCGCTAAATAGGAACCTTACGAAAGTGGTAATTGGCTACGATAATTACTCATCAGTATATATTATTATATATATATACACTCACGGTCTGATATTAGATTCAATCGATATTACAATTTCCCACGTTTAAATTCCCTAACCACGCATTAATTAGTCACGACTTATAGTTATACTCAACTATTTAAATAATCAAACATCATTTATTTAATTTCATTTATTTACTTATCGATGATAGTAATTATCCAGGAAGACTGTTCAATCGACGCTTCCGTGTTGCTAAATATATAATATTACACAGTCAATTTATATTTATATTTTGGGGGATAAATCATCGGTTCGAGTATGAGTAAAAACAATGATAAAGGCTTGAAATAGACCAAAGCAAGGCGTGGATGTTGGATCGTGGAGTAACCTTCTAAAGAAAGTGGCCTTGCAGTATCCTCGGTGGGCTAGGTACATTTATAATAGAATATAATCGAGTGTGTGGCCAGGAGAAGCCATTGGTCCGCGAAAGATCGGCAAAGTGAACGGGGAACAACTGGGTGATTTCCTCGTTGCTGGTGGATGGTGGTTGCTGGCTCCAGTTGGATCAGTACTAAATTATTACGTTCACCATATAATAGCCGGAGAGTGAAGTGTTGCACCTTAAGCGGTCGCTCCTGGCTCTTTTGATCGAGAGTAGAAGGGGCTTTGCCTTTATAACCGAACCTACTTGCTTTTAATTTTGTAGTTCAGCTAGATCTTTTGTGTCGTGTACTATTTTTCACTTTAAATCATGGTGGGTTTTAATTAATATATAGAGTAATATAATAATAATATCACTTTGATGTTAATGTATAAATTAATAATGCCCTTAGCCCTTAATCCTCAATTTATTCCTTTTTCCTTGTCAGATAAACTTTGGTGTTGCGATAAAAGGATTTTGTTTTTATTTCTGTCAGTGTGTTTGGATGCATGACTTCCGTCAACAATAAAACAGACTTTTACTTTAAATTGGTGCTTAAACAACATTATCGGAAAAAATAGTAGTCTATATAAAGCTAAGAGTGGACAGTTCCGGATGCATGTACATGACCTAGAATTAATATTATGATCGGCCAGTGAAAGTGGAATTATTTTTTCGTTAGCTTGTTTACGTTTTTTGCTGTTAGATAAAAAATTAAAAAAATAAATAAATAGTATCGAATTTATTTAGCAAGCAGCAGGAGGATTGATTGAAAGATTTATATTTTTTATTTCAGCGGCTGTGGGGATACTACGCGGTGGTAGCGGGTTTATTATTAACAACAACCGCCGCGGAGAAAAAAGTTAATCTCGAGGATATTGAGAGGGATAATCTCCGCTCTGAGGGCAGGACCGGGAGTTCCAAGGGGACCTTACAGCAAAAAAGCTACCAAGTTAAGCCGGAAACAGATAGTGAGGATTATCGATCAAGTAGTCATCAGTACGAGGCTGCCAGGGGATTCGGGTCGTACTCTTCTAGAGATAAACCGGGACACCATTATCATGTAAGATACACATTATACATTATATATTTACAAAGATTAATTATTAATATTTTATATTGACTTACTTTCCAGGCTGCTGATAGTTACATGCAAGCGAACCAACCGAGCTTTGAGTATCAGCACCAGCCAGAGGATAATGACAATGCTCAGTACACAGATTATCAAGAGCAAGATCCAAAGCAATATTATTTTACTCCGGAAATAAATGTCGGAAATCGGTATCAAACGATTCAACAGAAAGTAGCCACTGAGAAAAATTCTAATGGATATAAAAGTACTTGAATTAATTTTTTTTTTTATCAATCTAGACAGTTGAGATTGTTCTGATAATTGACAATTATTATTAAAGGCACTGTGTACATTCCAATGAGCCAATTGTTGGCTTACTACGCGTATTTGTCGGGTCAAGGATCGCAGAATAAGCCTTTGCAAGCTCTAGGAGCTCTGGGAGGTGAAGGGAGTCACCAAATGTCCGTTCCTGTCTACACATCGGACCCCTATGGTCGCTCTCCTGTTTACATGTCCTCAAAGTTGTCATACAAACCTCAACCGCAGTATATTACATACGCGTCCCAATATCCATCGCACACACAAGCCGTCCTTGGGAAGGTAATTTCAATTATAATTACAATTATATAATTTAGAATACCATCAGTTTAAAAGTTTTTATTACTTTTTTAAATTAAACAGAAGGGACAACCGAGTAAATTGTACTCGCACGTGAGCTCATCCTCGAGCGGGACGCAACCGCAGAACAGCCAGTACTTCCATCAGGAATTGATTTACCCGGAGCAGCAGTATTCGACGACAGGAACGCACCAGGTGCAAGAGGATGGTAAGTCGTACACTCAAACCGATTCCCAACCTCCGAGCAGTCATTTGGAACAGTATTACCGGTATATTACCCCGGAACAGTTGCAGTACTTGGTATCCTCTAAAACAATTTATCATCAACAGCCAGAGTACCACCAGGTATACTTTTATTATTATATTATCAACACTTAACATTGACGTGTTGATGGTTAATTGCCGTTCAGTTATTTATTATCAATTATTTATTATAATGACGTGAATAGAGTCTTGAAACGCCAGAAGACAGTCTGATGCCTCCGCAATCCCCGGCGCAAAATTTTAAGTCATCGTACCCATCAGCAGCCAGTGAAAGTACGCGATTACATTATTTGCAAAACCACCTGAGTCATTCATCCTCATCAGAGCCCAAATCACTTCTCGATTCTTATGTTCCCAGTCACATTATTGCTGCACAGGATGTTGAAAGGTAAAAATAAAAAAATAAATAAATATATAGAGCTGATTGTTTTATTTTATTTTTTGTTTCAGATATCGCGAGAGGCCAATTAAACTTGAAAGCGGCTTCCTTCCATCCAAGATAAATTTTATCCACTCGTATAAAAAACGAAAAACTCAATAAAAATTATTATTTTGTTATTATTATTAGACAAGTCTTTATCTAGTCTCGCAGAATTTGAAAATAATATTTTTTACAGCAAAATAAATATAATAAATAAATAAATAATAGATTTGATTATGTACGTGTTATATTATATATGTTATATTGCGATTTCTAATTCGGACGTAATGCGTAGTGTGTGTCTGAAATAGTATTTGCATAATCCAGTTGTAATATCCAGTTTTATTACGCTATCGAGTAATCGATTTATTTTAATAATTTAATTAACAACAATTAAATTCTAATAACATTGAAATTAATTAAATCATGAGCATAACGCTTAATGGTTCAAAACATGGATTATCATTACTCCAATAAGAGATCATTCTTATTTTCTATTGTTACTTTGTATTAATCAAGCTAACTTAATTAATTAATTAATTAATTAATATATATGTAATTCGATGAATATAAATAAATATTAATTGTAATTTTGATTTAAATAACCATTGTTCCTTTTTTATTTATTAATTTCACTTTACACAATTATTATTGTCGTTAATTTATTGAAAGAATTTAGTTATTGATAAGGAGTTATTATTAATTATAAATAATAAATGAATAAATACAGTAGACTAGTCAGCTGACAAATTGAGAGTTGGGATGAGAAAGCGGTTTAAGTGATGAGCCAATCATCAGGGCTTACTTGCCTTGAAATATTTCAATAAAAACCAACAAATAAAAATCCCGACCTATCAAAATACACTTAATACATTCACTAATTAAATAAATGGATAACTTTAATTGTAAATAAATAAATAAATGATTAAACGCCCTACTTAAAAATAAACGGTTTATTATTTTAAAAAATGATTTATGCAGTTAGTTGAATAGTTGATTCAGCGAGTGATTAATAATAAAATAAAATAAAATAATAACAAGTTATTGATGAATGAGTAAAAGTTGTTAAAGCCAGTTAAAACTTCCCTGGTTAATATATACCTGGAAGCGAGAGAGACCGAAACGGTGATCGAAAATCGATCGGCACGTGGTTCGTAAGATGGTATTGGCAGATGTCTTCCTGGTTTGTTGAGTGTGTATGTGTTGAACGTCTCACTAAAGTGAAACTGTATAATGGATGGGATGGGATGCCTGTATTGGTACCTTGGAATCGTCAGTCGAGTATGTTCTGGTCCCAGCTCATGTGTAATGGGTGATGGGTGATGGGTGATGGGGAGCGAGGGCATATAAGGTGGGATGCTGTGGTCTCTACTCGATCAGTACCAAACGCACTCGACCCAATCGAGTTAACAGTTAATCGTGACACTCGACACTTTTTATTATTTTTTTATTTTTTTTCTCTATCGAGATGCGACTCTCTTGGATATACGTAAGTCTATTCACTTAATAAACAATAACATAATTATTTACTATTATAACAGACAATTCAGTGTGTTAGAATTTTTTTCGTCCCTTAATTCATTCTTTACCGTGTAATATTTTTATTGTTTTATTTATTTATTTACAATATTTTTTATTCGATTTTTTAAAATTGTTTCCTGGAATCGAGAGATGTAATTACGGTGAAAGTGTTTCCGATTTTCCAAACACGCAAGATAGTTCGATTTAAAAAACTGGCAGATGCTCATCCTAAAAAAAAAAAAAAAAAAACATCTCACGAATCTTTCTTTGCTCAGTGAAAGTTTCTAAAGTCAATTGCTCTATTATTTTGTCAACCGAATGTCACACAGAAGAAAATAACATTTTATTCTTAGACGTATTCATTAAAATTCCATGTTTTTATTATTTTACAATTAAGTTAAAAAAATATTACCAGATTTTCCAATTAAACAAGGTCATCATAATGAAAGGTATTTAAAATTTAAACGGTTAATAAAAGTGAGACACTGAAAAAGAGGCAGTGAAAGTAACGATCTCGATACAGATTTATATCGGTGTCGTTCAATGACTCGTAGTAGAGATGAGAAAAAAAAACCCCGGCAGCAGGCGAAGTGAATGTTGTTGCTGGTATCGCATTAACAGTCTATTGAGGTTACCTTGACTTTCGTGTAGTTTGCTTGACCTTACTCATTGACATATGACCGTGTCAACGAGTCTACTTGCTACCTGTACCAATAAATCAAATTGAAAAGTTTTTATTAATTAAATATTCATTATAACCATCAATACTGTTGACTCTTTCTTTCTGCCTTCTGCAGTTCGAAAGTTTTTAAATGCATCCGGGTCATCAAGTTTTGCTAATTACTTTTTATTTTCCCAGGTATTTATTTTGGTGACTTTGGCGAGCTGCGAGCCCCAGCCTGAAGCGGACCCACCAGAACAGCTTAGTGACGATCCAGCTAATTCAACAGACACTGAAGAGCCAGAGTTGAAGCTTGACAATCTATCAGGGCCGTTGTTTCTCGTTGAATTTGTAAACGAAAACTCAACAGACGAAAAGTCAAAGCGGACGATAGACAACAATCTCGGATATGGCTATCTGAAAAACAACCTGTTCAGCGGGAAGTACAATTACTACTTTCCAAATGGAAAGACAGGAACCACAGTGACCATCGAGGAGTCGTTAACTCCCTTCGAGCCGAAGACAATTATCGAGACGGAGAAACCCCCCACAAAGTTAGAAGGCGACTGGACCGCCAGTTTTCCGCCTAATCAGCAGGTCTTCGGTCAAAGGACCAAGCTCAGAAAGTACAACCCCTCAGACTACACCCACCAGAATCAATATTCAACCACCGCAAAGCCCAGCATTGCTTACACGACAATCCGTCCGGAATACAACCAAAATGCGTACACTACAGCTAAAACAATCTATCAAAACTCCTTCTCGGCTTACTCGAGCACTCCCAGCCCGAATTACAATTCAGAGTACGTCGCTGGACTTCACCCTCCAGGAGCTCTCGAGGCGACCACTCTGATGCCTCCGTTGTCAGACGATCCCGCTCAATTCAATATTCCGAGGTTCACTGTCGAGAACGGAATCAGGTACGAGAACAAAATAGTCTGGAAGTATCCCGACGGAAGGATAGCCGAGCCGCCTTCGTCCTTTATAAATCACTACTCAGAGTACTCCGAGCCCCAGAGGACAAAAATCAATCACCAGAACGCATTCCGCGAGACTACAGGATTTAGAAACCCGAATGGTCATCAACCGAGCCACGTTTACAAGAATAATAATCTCAATAATAATAATAACAACAACAACATTTACTCACAACGTCCGGCGACGTTTCCAAATGACCAAGAATCATTTTCGCAACGTCCAGGTGGTACTTCTCAATCACAAGCTTTCAACCTCTCTTATCAGAATAATTACGGCTACAGACGTGGTAATAATAACAATAATAATAATAATAATAATAATAATAA
>JZSA01006735.1:0-18038 GCA_000956155.1 Cotesia vestalis | reverse complement strand
AATAATAATAATAATAATAATAATAAAGACAGGTTTGAACAGAGACCGTACTCAAAGTACGCAGTAGACAGCTCCAATCCAGAATACACACCAGCACCAAACAGTTTGCCTCGAACCACAGAGTCTCCGCAAATACTCACCCAAGGAGGACAACTCTCACCGCAACTCCTCAACAAATACAAGCCCCAAGTCCAGCAGTACTTGTCTAAATTGTTCACAAGCTCCAAGGAGTCCAACAAGCCCTACGACTCCAACAGCTTCATTGAAAACAACTACGAGCAGCTGCTAAATTACAATCCTTCGATTTCTCAATACGTTAAAGATCCCTCGTCAATTTTACAAGCCTACCCGACCTTTATTCAATCAGGAAAGTCTCTCGTGCCGGTGATTATCCTCAGAGTTGATGGAGTTCGTCCAGTGGAGCAGCAAACGCCGAACATTAACCTAAAGTCGCTGCTTCAGCAGTATTTGTCTCAATACGCGAGCGAAGGAAGAAATCCAGGGAACCACAAATCCAATCAAGAGTTCCGACCCAGTCCTGTTGATGATCTGACATACTTGACGGAAGCGCTCAAGCGGTTTTCACCCAACTCTCAAGAGCCCACTCGGCTCGCCAATCATCCTCTCGAGTATGAATCCACCCGATACACTCACGAGTCCAGTTACGACACTATTAATTCTGAAGTAAAGCCAGCTGATTCCCAGAGGTATAATAAATTCACTAAAAAAAATGGACAGAAAGTTAAAAGCGTTCAGATAATTGATGGTCCTCATTATACTAATTGAAATTATTAATTGAGTTCCAATCACTTAGCATTTTATTTACGAAATTTCATTTAGATCTAGGGTTCTCAGGTCATCTGTTTTTTTATTTTTTTTTTTTTTTTGGTTGATTGTTGGGTCACTAAGTAGATAAATAAGTGCCATTAAGTGACGTTTAGTTGGCTATCAATAATAATTATGCTCATTCAATATAATTTAAAAAATCAACCGAGGTAAAAAAAGTTATTTATCATTACACATAATTTTGCATAATTTTATTGTTAAATACCTAATTCTATTACAGCTCATAATTATCTTATTTATTTTAAAAGTTTAAAAACGTTAATTTGTTTAGTGAATTAAATTATTATCATGTATTTCAGCTATTAAGTTATATATAAAAATTGTCAGAACAAAATTTTTTTTTTTTTTTTTTATTTTAAATAAATACTGTTGTTTTCTGTGTAAACGATTTGTTTTATTTTATCAAAAAAATATTTATGACTTTGAGGGAAAACCTCAGGTATTAAATAACCGATAAATCATAGGTTGTATTTGTTAGCGATGATGATGATGATGATATCTTTGGGCTCGCGTCGATTAGCAGTAATTAGTAGCTGGTAAATAAAGTAAGTAAAATAAAAGTTTTAACTTTTTAAGTATACGGCAAGAGATGAGATCGAGAGAAGGATAATTTTTTAGTTTTCACAAGCCTGGATGATATCGCGAAATCTAACAACGGTGCAGGCGCAATTAACAACAAACCGTTTAAACATTGTGGGCATAAGTGCCTTGGTACTCGGTCTTTTTATAATTCTGCAATACAAAATACACTCATCAAGCCTGTCTGAATAGTCACAGACTCTTGAGAGAATGAATAGTTTACGAGCATCGTCATGTTAATGCGTGTGTTTTAGAGCGAGCAAATCCTGTCTAGCATTGCGAAAGTAATGACCGTCAATTACGTATTCGTTATTTGTTTCTCTGTAGCTCTGAAGATAATTTTGTTGCAAGGATTAATCTCATTTTTATACTTTTATACTTTTAAGAAGATCAATTTGTAGCATCCGATCTAGAATACCTTATAGATCTAGAGTAATATGATTTGGAGAGCAGCCGATTGATTGATTGATATAAAAATAGTATAACTAGCGGGAGAGCGTATCCGGTAGTCGACTGGTATTTACTAGGAGGATTATTTATCAGTCATTTTTTGTGAGGATGTACGATAATTTGCCAATTAAGTGAAATCTATTGGGCAATATCAGCCGTTAGATGTTTTCTATCGGTCGTGATGCCGAGGTTCTGCTAGATGATTTTAATAATACCCAGGAATATAATCCCGATAGATACACATCCTATTTTAAGAATTTTTTTTTTTAATTTATTTGTATGCGTTTTACGGACAAGACTTTTCCAGCTGCGGTCGCGTGTCGTGAATGAAAGTATCTTCGGGGAGGGCTTACGTACATTAATATTTAGAACGATATTTTTCACTTGGTTGCCGGAGTGTATAAAGAAAATCGCGCATTTGCTATGTGGCTCAGTTCTCTCGTGGAAGTGAATCTCGTATCATCACTGGATAAATCGTTTTATTTTTATTTTATTTGTTATTTGCTCTGACAAAACAAATTCGTTCAGCCCTAAGGGAATGTGTTATTCATATTCGTGATACGTTTATTTTGTTTTGGTTTGTTTTAAGAGTTTCGTCTAGCCGCAGGCCAGTGGTTAACGTGCCAAAGATGTTGTCTTACTACGTAAGTTTCTTAATTTTTTTTTAATTTACTATCATTATATTTATTTATTTATCCAAAGGTCCCTTACTTTATTCAAAAGCTCTGAGGAAAATTAGTCAAAAAATTAACTTGATTAATTAAGAAAAAAAAAAATTTTTAAAATGATATTTTTGGTAGAAGAATTTTTCTCTTAAAGCTTTAAAATTATTGATTGAAAAAACTTTATGAGGAACAGGACACAGCTTGATTACTCTGGAAAGAAACTCTCTAGCTTTCAAAGAATAAATAGTACATACAGAGATGTTAATATCTTCCGTCATAAAAATAATAAATAAAAGATTTATTGAAATTTGGTATACATAATGATAATTTGAAATCGGTGAGAAAGTCTATAGGTTTTGGTCCCCTGCACATTCAGTTCTTGGTAGGCTCAAGTCCAGCATGTTCCACTTGTTACCTTTTTACTTTTCCAATTTGCTTTTCTTTTCTAGGTCATCCCCTTGGCTCGATAATTGACAACCTCATTAATTTACCTAACAACTATTATTATACCTAATATCGCAACCTTTAATTTTTTCAGGTAATTCTGTTATTGCTGTACTGGCCGGGCGCGAGGAGTGACGATTCCACCTTCGTGGATCAAGTAGCAGTAGCCTCTGAAAGTTTAGACATCAAGGTACCAAAAAACGAAAGCCATGAAATTGCTGGCTCGTTATCATCCTCCGAGCGTGACGACATTGTCATCAGTTTCGAGAATTCCAACGGATTTGTTCCAATGACAAGCTCTACTGAGCCTACCGAAGAAAAATATTCTTCTGCCGAGCCCACGACCAAAGAACCATTCAGAATAAATGTCGCCAACTACTCGGAGCCCGATTTCTCAACTGAGGCCCGGATTTTGATGAATCTCCAGGGATCCACCACAAACAGACGTTCCTATGATGTGGACAATGACGAAAAAGAGTTTGAAATTTTAAAAGTAAACTCTAAAACACCAGCTGTCGCTAACTACAATGAATTCTACGAGACATTTCAAAAAAATAAAGATTCCAAAGCTGCTAAAAGTCCCACTAAAAACTTCTCTTACTTCCGTCAGAAGGAACGTATGAAGCAAATTAATGACTATATATCTTACCAAGACGGTAATTCTCAACAACATCACTCGCTAATTCACCATGACAGCCAGGATACACCAAAAAAAACTTATGAGCTGGAGAAAGTCCACAATTACCCAAGTGCTGCATCTGATTACGATATTTTCAGCGAAAGTGTTACGAGACAGAGATCATCAAATTTGCCGCCATCGGGTTACGATCTGGAAAATACTCGCAGCATTTGGAAACCTGCTTCGCCAAAGTATCAGAACAACCGCAACACTAAATCCCCTCCTATTGTCGTAGATTCTAATGAACACAGTTACACCCAGCAGTACGTTACCAAAACACCTCAGCCGACTTCGACAGAGCCGTCATTCAAGTATCAAACAGACATGTCAGAGGATCGCTACGACCGAAACGAAGACTATTCAGAAGAGAACACAGATGACTATTACGAAATAACCGAGCGTCCTCGGAGGCTTCACAAGAGTCGACGAAAGCCTTATGAAGCCTCCCGTAAACTCCCGAAGGAGCACCGCGGTGATTCGAGTGAATCGAAGAAACAAACCTCAACGCGTACAAAGTTGAATCGCGGTAAACCAAAGCAGAATTATTGGAGCGAGGAACAGCCGAGCCAAGAAAGTTCCGAGGAGAATACCAAAGAGGAGAGAACTAAAGACGATAAGGCAAGTTGGAGTCAAGTTGGTCCTAATGTTGAATTTTCTCAGTCAAACGGATATTAAGTCGTTCAAATTGACAAGCCCAATGTTTTGGTACCGGTTAATTTGAACCTCGTTCCACTTAGCAATTTCGATCACGCAACTGCTCTGGGCAATAGCCAAGGCTTCGACATGACCAATGTTGGGATGCCTGGATACGTTTCTTCTGGGTCAATTGTCAGTACTGCAGCTCCTCTACTCAGCAGTGTCCAGCCTGTGGCAGTCCAAAACCTCCCTCAAGGCGTCAAACATCAAAATATCGGTTACTCTACAGCCGTTCCAGACATTGTTGTTGGCCAAAACTCTTTTCACAACCCCGTACAAACTGTTCTTGTCCAACAGCCAGTTCATAACAAGTACACACCTAGTATAAAAAATTACTATCCCAGTACTGCGACACCTATGTTCACAATGACACCCACGCTTCAAGGTTTTTCCACGATCCAAAGTACAGTCGCTTCAAAATCTGTTACACCAAATATGCAATTGTTCTATCCACAGTCAACTATTTCAACTGCTCAGCCTCTGTATCAAACGCCTTCTCATGCTAATTACAACATTGTCGTCAATCCGAATGGTCTGAACGGGCAAAATGTCCAGCATACTACGCCCAGTTACAATTACGGAGCTCAGTCAGATTCACAAAAGAAAAACAATCAGTTCTTAGCTTCAGCGAGTTATTCTGTCGGAAATGGAGGACAGCAAGCTCAAAATAATCAACAGAATCAAGCCCAATCGAATAATCCAAACAACAATCGGTATGCCAGCTCTCAAATTAATGCTCAAGTTGTCAAACCTCAAATGCTTCACGGTTACATCCAAGCTGGCTCAGGGATTCCAGTCAATTTTAATCAACAGCAATTCACCAATGTAGGAAACAATATTTTGGAAAACACCTGGAAACAACTGCAGCAGCTCCAAGGTAATGGACAACAAAACCTTTATCATCGAATTCACTATCACACAGCTTATGGCAAAGATAACGCTGTCAGTCCCAGTAACACTAATGTCAATACTGTCAATGCAATCCAAGTACCACTTGTAAAAGCCCAATTACCAGTAGTAGGGACTCAACATGTTGAAATAGTAAATCCGAATTTCCAAGCCGTGAATCCAATTCAGGTGAATCCATTTTCTGGCGCAGTAGTCACCACGCAGATTCCGATTTACAGCACGCCAGCGGGTCTTGTGACTCCAACAGCCGGACCCATTGCCATTCAAAATTACGTCGATTCACTTACACAAATTGGAGCACAACAGACTGTGCAGCAAGAAAACGGAGCGATGTACAACCCGATGAACTTTATTCCCAATATGGAGGTTGTTAAAAGCCAGACGATGCTCAACGGAAAAAACGCGGAATCCCTTCCTCCAAATTTGAGCCTGGTCCCGATGATTCCCGGGGGGAAATTCTCTAAGCACTCTCACGAAGCTCAAGCAGAGTTGATCACAAAGCCGAAATTGAGTTCTGACTTGGAGAAATACGCCAATGAAATGTTCAAGGAGTCTCTTCGCACAATTTACAACACTCATAAATGGAACAGTGACAAGAGGGTAAGAAATTTGACTTCTATTGACAGCAACGACCTGGAGAGGCTCAGACAGGAGCTGGAGCGATACAGGGCCGTAAAACCTGGAAAGGAAATTCTTGAAGCGCATCATTCAGAGGCCCACTATCACACAGCAGACCCTGGACATGGTAGACGACCCGGGTTGACTATCACCGATATTGAAGAGCTTTTTAAGACAGACTTCAAGCCCCAGTCCTTCTCCGGGGACTCTCTATCTTCTGCGAGCAAGCCCAGCTTGAACAACGTCAAACTCAGCGACTATCTTACGCCTCCAAAGGTGAATTCATTTGTTTCAAAGAGTCCTTTCGTAGACAGCAAGCCGGCAAAGAAGCGACCCTCCAAGAGGCCTCACTCTCGACCCTCCTCTCGACCAGGAAATCTAGACACATCGGCGAGCAATCACGTTTCACACTCGTATCGACGACCACACTACGGACGCGGTTCTTACCATGGTGATTATCGCGGAGCTGGAACTTATTTAGACAATTATCCTTCTCTTACGACTTCATCGCCTGATTTGGATTTTTTACAGTTCAGAAACGATAACTACATGGACTACAACCACCCTCGCATGCACAATCTTATGGGGTTGCTGATGAAGAGCAAACAGTTGCCCAGTGGGACGACCTCTAGCTCTATAGATGATGATAGTTACTCACAATTTATAAGTTATGATCAACGTAGAATGTACAACGAGGCAATGAAGCACAATAATCAAATAACCTCAGCTTCTTATCACTCCCTTCCAAGGCTTAATTACCATTACCAATGATGTCATCCATTGATTAATCCTCTAATACAATCTGGTGTCTAATTTCTCTTTTTTTTTTTTTTTTTTTTTTTTTTTAATAAGTTAAGAAAATTTATTAACAATATTAATATTAAAACTAATGTATAGTATATAATGATTTATACTGTAAATAAATATATATATATACTGATATTAATAACGTTGTAGAAGATTTATTTAATGGGTAGAAAGAAAAAAAATATATTTTTATTGATTTTCTAGAAATAATTTTTTGCCAATTACCATGCTAACAAATGGACGACAGTAAACTCTGTAACGGTTCAATGGAAACGGAAATCTTTTCTGTTTAACAATTGATATTAAATTCCTCTCTTACTTTTTATCTTTCCTTCTTTCTCTTTCCTTCTTCAAACTGTTTTTGTTAAATTTAGAAAAGTGAGGTACTCCGTTGGACGTTTCGCATCACTAAGTCTACGAATATAAAAGATCAAGAAATAGATCAACCGCTGCTAGTGAGATCCGATCTCTAGTGCTGAGAACAATGGCCATCAGGGTACGTCCTGTTAAATTATATATTTATTATTTACATTAACATTTTAATTTATTTCAATAAAAGTGGTGCTTACAGATTGTTTGGTGTTTACTGCTGATTGGAGTTGTCAAGGCTAATTCAATCTCGACAACCCCTCAAACGACGTCTACCACAGATTCATCTGTAAAAGCTAAACCCAAAGTGCGACGTTCTAATTTTTACTTGTCATCAAATGGTGCGACAATTCCTTCTTATAAATTATTTGACACAAATATGAACATACACGCGGTTCGAACCACGCCTACGTTAACCTCGTTCAGTCACAGTTTTCCAAAAAGTGAGTTCACCAAATCCCCGTTAATAAATTCGTTCACACCCTACGAGGTTAATTCCTTGAAACTAGTTCCGGAAAATTCTAAAATATCCGCAAAAGTTTACTACAAAAATCCTAGTTTCTACACAAGCTCGAGTTTCCCAAAATTTAGCCAACGTCCCTCAGCGAGTTCTGCTGGTCAATATGGAAAAAACTACCCCGAGATAAAATCTATATCAATATCACCCTCGTTCTCAGCTTCGGAGGTTACTTCCGGAGGATTTAAGCCCATCAGTCCACCCCAGTACCAAAGTAACCCTCAGCCCGAACTTTCTGAAGCCCTGAGGGGTTACGAGGACTCTTATCAATCTTACGGTAATCCCACGACGTCTTCCCTAGCATCTTCCCTCGAAAACTTCCAAGCGTACCCTGTTCAGCCGATTCACCCGACAGTTAGAACTAATTTACCTTTCGCGCCGACAACCGCTGTCTCGAAAATAAGGAACAGCGATAATTATCAGCTGCTTTCTGCTCAACCCCAATTACATTTCACCGCGGCTATTCCTCTTCCCCAACAGCCTATTTACCATTCCCAGCCCTTTGGGAGAATAAGGACCGATGTCGAAGTGATCACTAAGAGGCCACAAATTCCATTTCCCGACGATACTTCTGAAGAAGGTCAGTTCATTTGTTCTCTCATTTTACTTTTAATTATTTACTCGTTAAATAATTTAGGAATGATTTATTTCAGTAGATTTTAAGTCCGCGGGAATTCCCGTCTCTGAAGAATCTTACGAACCGCTACAAACAGTCAAAAATTTTAAAAACGATAACCGATATCAGTTACCCGAGTCTTCTATTTTCAAATCATACGACGAAGCCTTTGGAAAATTGTACCATACGTCAAAAGTTCCTGTTGTGCATGGTACTCCGCGACCTCACACGCCAAAGTTGATAGAAAAACCACCCCAGTACGGAGTCTCGAGCAGCGCTGAAGCTGAGAAGCAAGTTTACGAGCACTCTGACGAATATTCTTCGGCTTCGAATGAAAATTATCACCCGGGAGGCAATTCCAACCAAGAAAGTCACCAGAAATACAGCCAGGAGGGGAGTGATTTTGAAATACCTCACTTTGAAAACTTTGGTCGTGACTTTAAACAAGATTTCGAGGAATCTTATCACTCAGAACTTCCCCGCGAAGGTATTTATCATTTTTTTTTTTTTTTTTTTTTTCAACTGAACTGAAATTTACAAAATAATCAATTGTTTTTTCAGAGTACAAACAAGTCAGAGAAGTTTCAAAGGTTGACGAAACAAATTCGCGACCGAAGATCAGCTCCAGCGGTCGAGAAACGCTCAGATCGCGTCGCCCGAATAAACCACGTAAGAGTTACGCCGTCGATGAGTCTGCGGGTGTTGAAACGACTTACGAAAGGATTGTTGCAAAAAATCCCGAAGAGTCTTCGGAGAGGCAAGTTCCCGTGGAGAACTTTGGTTACAAAATTCCGAAAAGTTCGCGGACGACTGGCTTCAATAATGAACAAACCACTGAACCGTCAAAGCCGATTTACTCAGCGAAAAAGTCCAGGAATCAGGTCTCCAGGAACTCTGAGTTAAGAAAAAAAACCTCCCACCAATTTAACTCTCCGTATTTGAGCAGCCAGCCAAAGTCCCTCGATCAATCTCCGACTGTTGAAAACGTCTTAGTGCTGCCGTTTATCTACAAAGATAATCTCAACAGCAATTATCATCTGCTGAACGATCCAGTTGGTTAATTTCTCTTAGTTGTTAGTTACAAACACCAAATAAATAAAACAAATAAATATTGTATTTAACTCTAGATTTAATATTCCATTTTTTGTTGTAAGAAATAACTTTTATATATTATTATAATAAATAATACTATTGCTCGTTCCACCTGCAGGCTATCTCCGTTAATTATTACACTTTTCTTCTCCCTCTCCGACTCCACGCATGCGTGAAAACAATTTCTATTTATCGACTTACGGTCATTCGTCATTCGGTCATATTTTTGAAAAAAATATGAGCTTCAGAGGGTCCAGTTTCTCCAAGTAAAAAAGGGCAGGCTAAAGTATAAAGCTGCCGACTAATTATATTGGAGTTTACTTAATATTTATAAGCTCCTAACCAGGATAAATAGCTTTTATCTCATAAAAATTTATTAAATATATATCAAAAGAAATAAATGTGTATTATGACTTATAACTTTAATATACTATAGAAAAGAATGATTATTTGGTTGGGCAATGAAATATGAGGAGAGTCTTCCGGGTGAGATTCCAATTCTGATAAAAGTAGTTATAGTTATATTAGATCACTGGTGATCAATAAGTTCCAATCACTGTCAGTACAGGGAGCGGACATATATCCAAGATTGAAGATTGACTATTACAGCCACCACCTCGTTCTCACTATCATTATAAATCGCACTCTTCAATTATCCTCCAATGTACGACCAATTTTGTGAGCTAAAAATAATTGTTTACTATTTTATAATTAATTTCGTGATTACCCGAACCAGGACATTTTATTCCTCGAGTATATATACTCCGGTTGACATACTCCAGACATCAGTATACATCACTGGACGATCTAGCAAGATGAAGACTGCTTTATTGGTAATTTTTAAACTATTATTTTTATTTTTCTATAATAACTTTTTGAAAATTATTTTTCGTTAGATTTTGGTAGCTATCGTGGTTGTGGCGAGTGAGGAATTAAATTCCGAGTCAACGAAGAAAGAAAAGCGTGGAGTAGCTTTTCTGGGATCCCCAGGTTTTGATATTGTTGGAGTTGTTCCAGCTTTCAACCAACCTTGGCTCCCAGCTGGTTTGGGAAACTCTTATTGGCCTGGACAATTTTCATCGGATCTTGCTTTAAGCCAGGTTCAATCTCAAGCCACTCACAACGTCGCTCTTCAAGTAATTTTTAATTAATTAATCTCATTTATTTGCATTTTTATTTACTTACTGGCAAATATTTTAATTACAGGCTTTGAAAGAAAATTACCCAGGCACACCAAGCATTACCTACTCTCCGGAAGTAATCAGAGCAATCCACTCAGCTAAAGAAGCGAATCACAACGTCCTGGTAGCTCAACATCGCGTCGCTGAGGCAAAGCAAGCTGCCCTTATCCAGCAAAAAATCGCTCTAGCCAAAGAAGCCGCTGCGAGAGAAGCAGCTGAGAGGTTGCTTTCATTAATTACAACAAATTTATCTCGAATTTTTTATGATGAGTAAATTTGCTCGCTTACAGGTCAGAGGCGATATCAGCGCAAGCTCATCATGAAGCCCGGGCAAGTGCTCAGCAACTGGTGGCTCTCCAGCAAAGACTTGCCTCTTTGAAGGACTCAGTAGCTGCTGCTCAAAGGGTCGCCGCTGCTCGGGAAACTGCAGCCGCTGCAGCCATTCAACGCAATGCCGCTGATACTGCTGCTGAACTTCGCAAACAAGAGGTTGATAAACAAATCACCCAGACTGAGAAAGAAGCCAAGGTCTTTTATTTATTGTTATTATTATTTTTTTTTTTTTTTGATTTCTAAAAATGAAAATAATTATCGAATAAATTAATTTTAAAAAATGTTTCTAGGTGCGTGATATCGTCGCAGCTAAAGAGAACGCGATCGCCAACGCAGTCCAGCATTCTGCCGCTTCAAATACAACTTACCCGCCCTGGGGACGATAAAAACTCGCTTATAATCACACTTGTATCAATTATAAACTCATATTAATGATAAGATAATTATAAAATTACTCACTAGGTGGTGGTTTTTGTATTTGTTTTTTATTCGGGCATTGATTAACTATTTGGTCTTATAAAACTTGTTTCTTATGAATAGAAAATGTCTCTATTGAACAGTGAATAATTATAATTACAGTAATAATAATAAACACCTATAAATCTATAATTACTAGAAAAATAAATCATTGGATCTACCTTTCACATTATACGGACTTTCATGGGTTCATTTTTATCCTCACCTTTTTTTATCCAGTCTTTTATTACACACTCTCAATTCTTCTTAACGTTTACTAAACGGCTGAATGTGTGTAGTCTCTTCTCATTCCGTAAATGTGTAGCTAAGTATTATAAACACTCTCACTATCGCTCTTGTTTTCTTCTCCACAGCGTATCGTCACACTCATTTCATTTATCTAAAAGTTTATACTCCGGTAATTGTAATTAAATTAAAGTGACTTGAGTTTATTTTCTTTTTTAGTAACTATCGCTTTCAGACAACTATCCAAATAAAAATGATCAATAAATTGCAGGTGGCAAAAAACGGATGAGTCTGATTAATTATAATAGTTTTATTTATTAAAATGGGAAATGTATGAATATATATGTGTTTAACTTTTCCTCAAACTTTTGAAAGTGTAATGAATAGTTATGATCGTATTTCAATATTAGAGTATTTGCAAGTAAAAATAGACATACTGGATCTCGATGACAAACTCGGTGGGAGAAAGCTTCGATATCGGATATAAAAACATGTCCTCGATACACTTGGACACTAGTATCTGTTTGACTCTACACCAATATCTCTATTAATTTATTTAACAATAATGTTATTAATAGTAAGTTTTAATAAACGATAAAAACAAATTACAAACTTTGTTTCTGCTTAATTAATTTATTTTTGACAGGTTTTATTTTTTACCAATGTTCTTGCTTATGAATTTAATTCACCCTGGCAATCGTGAGTTTATATTATTATTATTATTATTTAAATTACAAAATTTTATCAAATTACTTGTAAAATTTAATCAATTAATTTTGATAGTTACGGTAATAATATAAAAAGCATTGATTCAAATAACTTGGAAGCGGATGGACAAAATTACAATTTTAATTACCAAAATAATTTTCCGGAGGATAATAATCAGTTGAGACCGGGTAATAATCCCGGTGATTATAATCAGAATCAAAATCATCAGTCGGTGGTTAATGAACATGTCGAAGTAACGAACCCACTTATCATTCCTGTTTTCAAACATATCGGTAAATATATCTATTGATATTACTTTATTATTGCTGGTAAATTATATTATTAAAGGATTTAATTGCAGGGGTTCCGTATCAACACCGCTTCGAGATTCAGGTACCACACGCGATGCCTGTTGGTGTTCCGCAGCCGTACCCGGTGCATGTTCCAGTGCCCCAGGCAGTCGCTTATCCTGTGATAAAAACTATCATCGTTCCGGTTGAAAAAAAGGTTCCGTTTGAAGTGGAACGGATCGTTCCGGTCCCTGTGGAGAAGCCCTACCCTATCCACATTCCCATCTACAAGAATGTTTATCACCGAAAAGTCAAAGGTCGCAGCAGTCGAAGCAGCCGCTCCCGAAATCGAACTTACAAGGGATAAAATTTATAATTAGTCTGTATTTATGTTATTTATGATTATTATTTTTAATGATTTATGAGCAGTAAAATATTTTTATGGCAATTAAAATTTAAATTAAAACTAACAAATCAACTTTTGAATGTAAAATCAACATTACAATTATTTATTGTGATTAAAATATATATAAATTATTATAATTGTCTGTAATATATTTTCTTAATTAAAGAGAAATAATTAATTATATTTATTATATGAATTAGATCACGTTCAGCTCTCTTCACATTCATAAATTTTATTCGCCCATCAATTTTGTTTAATCATAATACCGAGAGCGAGTGATTTATTGCAAGTGTCACAGGCATAAACGTCGTCACTCTATTATTCAGTCACGCTGTTAATACAATAGCAATAAACAAACTCATTAGAATGATGATAATAATAATAATAATGATATTCAAGGTCATTATATCCGCGCGGACTCAGTGAAGTAACGGTCAGTGTTAATGACCAGCGGCAATTTTCACGGTGAAGGCTGATAGGAACAGCATACAAGTGATTGTTCACGTCTCGCCGATAAACTCACCGGCATTCTATTGTCCTTTCTCTCGCTTTATAAACTCTATAAACTATAAACTGTATACACTACTATCACTGTGTACTTGCCGAGAGCAACCATCTCGGTAATCACCTCCATCTCCTTCTACATCCTTAATCCAAATGGTAATAGTTTGTACTTGGGGATTTTTCCTCTCTGTTTAGTTATATTAGTTACATTAGACGAAAACGGAAAATTGTATTATATCTCTTAAGAGTTAACTAGACGGTAATGCTGCTGTTAAGTATCCGAGCAACCAGCAGAGAAACAATTGCCTCTGGAACTAACGTTACAAATAATGACAATAATAATAATAACAAGTTAAATCAAATAGTGGTGCTGCGAACGATAAAATTGTTTAAAAACATCAGTGAAAGGCATTGTAGTATATTAAGACGCGAATTTGCAGAAGATCTATCAGTTTTAGAACAACATTTCTTAGACAACCTCGTTAATAAAATATGCACGCCTTTCCTTACATTTTCGTAAGTTTTATTCCAAGACAATTCTCGAAAATTTATTCAATTATTGTTAATTATTTATTTATTTTAAATTTTAAAGATTCTGGGGCTGACAACTTGGACATCAGCCTTTCCAATGAAAATTTTATTCACCGATTTGTACGGACGTCAATTTGTGATGCCACTGATATCGATGCATCAGCAACTTAAGAGGTCTGACGAGATACCCGCTGAACATGACACGGAATTCGGACGAAGGACCGAGGGAGGCTTCCAACCCTCTGTTGGAAACTACGGGGATCAAAACCACGACTATTCCTCAAACTTCCATAGTTTTGACCAACATGAGGGTTTGAGTGATGAACCAAGCAACGAGGAGTTTAATTTCGATCATCAGGACAACGGGTATCATGAAGAACATCAAGTGTCGGAGCATGTCGAAGTGTCGAAACCCGTCTCTGTGCCAATTTACAAACACATTGGTAAGTTTATTTAACGATTGATTATTGACAAGTGATGTATTTATTTTTATTTTTATTTTTTAAGGAGTACCGGTGCCTCATGAAGTGAAGATTCATATTCCGCATCCAGTTGTAGTAAATGTTCCCCAGCCGTATCCAGTAGCCGTACCAGTGGCGCATCCAGTGCCGATTCAAGTTATAAAAACTGTCGCAAACCCTGTGGAAAAAAAGGTTCCTTTTGCAGTGGAAAAACACATTCCAGTACCGGTGGAAAAACCCGTGCCAATAACCGTCGAGAGACACATTCCGGTGCCTGTTGAAAAACCCTACCCCATTAAAATTCCCGTCTACAAAACTATCCACCACGTCGCAAAGTCTCATCATGGATAATAATTTATTGATATAATTGTTAAATTTAATTGTTGTATAGATAATAATGTTGTTTTAACTTTTATGAAGAAATAAATAATAAAAACAAGTTGCTTTAATTTTCGTATGTTTTTTTTTATGATGAGAGTGTAAACGATTCGTCATTGTTGGGTGTCAAAGAAAAGGCGGAAAGATAGGAGAAAAAAAAAATGAGTATGGCGAAAGTTAATATTACCACAGTCACACTAGTGATACTATTAGTGGCTCTAGATGTTATTAAGACAATCTCCTTTCTTTACTCGCTGGAGATTGGGATTGGGGAGACAGTATCCCCCGAGAGAAAGAAAGGATTCGCGGGGTATTGTCTTATAAATACATATTATCTAAAATCAACTCCCAAAGCCTTTCTAATTCGGATAAATTATTTCCGAAAAGATAGTGATGATAAATTTAAAATAATATAATATCCACTATCGGATCTCAAGATTTAAATTACTTCGTTTATCTCGAGCGGCGATTTAAAAGATACAAAACAATTTTATTTAATATCCTGTCGGCTCAAAGAGAGTTACTTCCGGTGTTTAGTTACTTTGGCGATTTAACAATTACCGAATCACAAAAAAACTCCATTATTAACTTTTAACTACTATCAACTTATCTAGTTCAATTCTAATAGAGAGATGAATTTTTTGCAAGTGTAGGCGTCCTTTCATATACAATTACATTTACATTTACAATTAACGTGCCTCGGATGCTATTTCAAGGGGGCGAAAGTGGTGTAAGTATATTTCCAGTGAAAGGTGACCAACAGAATCATCGGACGTATATAAAGCTTGTACTTCATATTGGGCTAGTCACTGTCTTGTGGTACTCCAATCATTCATTATGTTTTCTATTGTAAGAATTTTTATAATCATTATTATTTTTATTTTTTTTTTTATACACTGATAAAAATTTATTCTTTCAACTTTATCAATAGAATAACAAAGTACTTTTATTTTAGGTTTGGATGAACGTTGCTTTGATTGCTGTCGCTTCGGCGAGCGACTACCATGAACCTCACAGAACTTACGAGGAAAAAGTTAACCCCGTTGAAGTTCCAGTTTACAAGAAATACGGTAATTTTTTTTTTTTTTATTTAAAAACTTTAAAATATTCAATTGAATATCAATGTTGAATCTTTCTGTTTCAGCGATACCTATACCACATCCAGTAGCGGTTAAAGTGCCTCAAGAAATTAAAGTACCCATGCCACAACCATATCATGTACCTGTGCAGATCCCACAGCCTTATCCCGTAGAAGTTATCAAGCATGTTGATGTTCCTGTTGAAAAACCCGAACCTTTTGTTGTTGAAAAGAAGGTATTTATTTTTTTAAATGCAATTATTAAACGATTTAGTAAATTAATAATTGAAATTTTGCAGGTACCTTTCATTATCGAGAAGCCATACGCTGTGTACGTTGATAAAAAATATCCAATCACCGTTAATAAGCCGTATCCAGTGTACGTTCCCATCTACAAGCACGTTTTCCACCACAAGCATTAAATTAACCATCATTAATTACATGTTATTAATTTTATTGACTAAATATTTATCCATTTCTTGACTCATAAACTTTTCAATCAACAGTATTATAATTTTATTATAATTTTTACGCCAATAAATGTTTTTATAATGCCAAGATCTTTGATTTATTTTCACCACACCATTGTTTAATTATTTAATTACTTTCACTGCTACAACTTATCATTAAAGTTACCTTTGATTAAGCTCAAGGTCATCTCACCCTCCACGCCTTGATTATTATTCATTGTTAATTAAAAATTCCCGGGGCAAATGAAAGCCATTAAAATTAAAGATTTATTATTAATTTTTCTACCTTCTAGATCGCTTAGAAAGTTATAATTTACTTTCACTTGATTGGACATTAATTGACATTATAATTTAAAAAATAATAATTATTTTTTTCTTCTTCTTCCTCAATGCCGTATCTTCAAAATAAATTGTATTAATTGTCAACAAAAAAAAAAAAATCAATAACTGGTGAATTTTCCCAAGAATGTCTTGTGAAATTAGGTCGCCTGTTTCTCAGATCTTTAGAAAAATTTACTATTATTTTTACCACTGGATTTTCTTGCAACTGAAATAGAAAAAAATAATAATAATAATTGCAAACAACATATTACTTTTACTCTTACATTTATGACTAAAAAACGTCGATACTTTTTGCAACAGATAAATATTAAATATTTATTTATTCGTTAGCTTTCTTGAAAAATGAATTTTCCCGAGTAGAAGGGTGAAAGTGTATGTATAAAAGCGTCGGTATATAAACAACTCGCCCGTGACTTTGAAATTATTTTAGTCCCACACTTGTCTTAGCTCTTCTTGTCGTCTCAGTAAAATAACACAGTGTCTAGTCGCATTGTTGTGACATTAAAACATCGAGCGAGTTAATTATGATGAACCAGCGGGTTATTGTTTTGCTAGCTATCTGTTTTACAACGACAGCTTCCGAAAATCACAACATTCCACAGCCAGTTATCGTTGGTGTTCCGGAACAAATAAGAGTACCGGTACCTGAGCCTTATCTAGTCCAATTGCCAGTTCCTCATCCATTCCCCGTGGAGGTAATTAAGCATGTGGAAGTCACTGTTGAAAAACCAGAACCTGTTATCGTTGATAAACAGGTAGCTATTTTTTATTTTTCCTTTTCTTAATTAATTAAAAAAATCTCTCAAATCTCCAAGAACCATAAAAATAAAAATAATTAAATTGCTTACAATATAATTAATATAATTTTTTTCTAATAGGTTCCGTACATTGTAGAAAAGCCATTTGCTGTTGCAGTGGAGAAACATTTTCCTGTAACAATACCAAAACCATATCCGGTCCATGTTCCAGTCTACAAACACGTCTTTCACCATCAGTTTAAATCAAAAGGACGAAAGCAATAATTATTAATAGTCATCACATGTAATTTAAAGTATAATTAAATTCAGAGCGATGCCATGTTAATATTTATAGAAATAAATAAATAATTTAATTTAATTGACTTTACTATTGCGTAAAATTTAATATCTGGGGCGTATTTTTATGACAAGGAATAATTGCGTAAGAAATTAATTAATTTCATTAGAAACGACATCAATAGATAGTTGTATAGATATATAGAGAAAATTACGTGGTTTTGAGGATAGAGAATAAAGGTACGTTGGTACAAGCCTTGGATGTGTTTTTATATTAAACGTAATTTAAAGAAA
Organism: Cotesia vestalis; assembly: GCA_000956155.1. Lineage (NCBI taxonomy): Eukaryota > Metazoa > Arthropoda > Insecta > Hymenoptera > Braconidae > Cotesia > Cotesia vestalis. The sequence continues at coordinate 39 of JZSA01006735.1, read as the reverse complement.
AAAAAAAAAAAAAAAAAAAAAAAAAAAAAAAAGGCCCCC
>JZSA01006734.1:0-16399 GCA_000956155.1 Cotesia vestalis | reverse complement strand
AAAAAGGCTCCGACGTAATCCCTTTGCCTGAGGGTAAGCTCTTATGGCAGTGGTAGAATTTATTCAGGAAATACCGGAGCAATAATTGCGTCACTGTCCTCGTTGCCGTTTGTTCGCCTTCTTTTAGACCAACTTTTTTTTCCCTCTTAAGGGAATTTCGTTAGGCGGGTCGCGGATTAGTCGAGGCTAACCGCGCCCTCCGTATGTCTCACTAAGTTATAAAAGTCTTCACAAGTTTACTCCCGAGTTCAGTCGCGCATAATCCGTCATTTTATTTTCTGCTTATTGCCATGAAGCCATTAGTAAGTTTTTTTTTTTTTTTTATTTTAAATACGTTTCTCATTAATCTTTCTTTTTATTTAACAATAATTTTTCACAATTAGTGTCGACTAATATTATAATTCTATAATACTAAAAATTTCATGTGTGTTTGGCAGATAATCAGCCTGATATGGCTAGTGGGAGTTTCTGCGACGACTGTTGAGGTTCTTGACGACAAAGCATCTTCATCAAAGTCCTCAGAACCCGAATCAGCAGCTGCAGAAACTGTTAAAGACAAACGGTACGCTGTTCACGACTCACCCTCGTATTCTCACTCACCTACACCATGTCCACCGTTTTTCCCGCATTACCATGCACCGATGCCAGAAGTCCACTATCCGAAGCCAGTTTACGGACCGCCAATTCATCCCAAGCCAGTATATGTGCCAGAGTACCATCCTAAGCCAGTCTACAAAGTTCCTGAACATCCTAAGCCAGTGTATGGGCCGCCGATTCATACCAGTCGTACATACCCAAACATACGGTGTCTTACATAAAACCCCACGTGTCCAAGCCAGAGTATCACTACTTAGCCGCAAAGCCCCATTACGAGAAGCCACACTTTGCGTACGCGCCCTCTTACCACCCGATGAAGCACGAGTACCACCACGAGTACAATATTCACCAGACTTACCACACTCCCAGCCACTACGTCAGCAAGCCCGGGATCGTCTACAAGGAGCCCATTCACGATTGCAAGCCCTGCCATGAGCATCATCACGAGGCTTATCACCACCACCAGCCTCAAATTATCCACGCTCCACCGGTTTACGCAAAACCCCAGGTTCATTATCTGCCTACGCATCATCACGTGTCGCCTATTATCAAACCACTCGTTCATCATGCTCCTTGTCCATAATTATTTTTATTTTTATTTCTATTTTTATTATTAAATATTGTTGGAAAAATAATTTATGTAAAGAGAGTTTCTTATAATTGTATCGATCTCGGAGGAATAAAATTTTTAATGCAATTTATTTGTATGTATTATTGAATAATATTTTTCAATTTTTCAGGTGGATTAAATTTAACAATAGATAAAGTAAAAATTTTAATTCTCAAGGTTTTTTTTTTTTTTTTTTTTTTTCTCGAGATTTGATTTGATGTGACTCGTTACGTATTTAATGGGTGTTGACATGGTATCCCACGGGGAGTCTCATTGTGTGTCTGATGTACGGGATACTTTTCCCACCGGTAAATAAATTACAAAGATAATATAAAATAGTAAATAGTATATTTACATTTGGAGAGATTTCTATTCGACATTTCATTTGTGAATTAAACAATAATATATTTAAAAATAAAAAAAAAAGAAAGATGTAATACATTATTATATTTTATTGTGAGAAAAATAATTTGTCGAGCAAAAATCGAAGGTAATGAGTGTGGTAATTATTTATTATGTAGACGAAATTACACAAGGTCCATCTATAAATTTTCCCATATGCGTATTGTAAATTGTAACTCTATTGTAAACATCCGGCGATGGAATTTTGTATTCACATGGATGCTTTCGAAATAGATTTAGTAAGTAAGGTATAAAATCTGGAGAACTCTCCTGAGAGACTCCAGTGGTTTGTGTCTCCTGGTGGTCTCTACAGTGATTGCAATGGCTAAGATTATTATTGTGAGTGTTTTTATACAAAAAATGATAAACAGTAGCTTAAATAATTATTTGGGTTCGTTTTAGCTTTGCCTGGCTGTCATTGTTGTCGCAGAAGCTGGATTGATAAGTAGTCATAATTTTCCGTATCTAAACTCCGTTTATCATGGCCACGGTGCGACGAGTTACCAAAATGTTAATATACAAAATCACTTGTCGGTGCCAATTCCTAAAGATCTTCAAGTAGACGACGGTCATGAGCACGCTTATGGTTTTAAATAGCTTATATTTTATTTTGTTAACTCACAAATTGTTGACAATTTATATAATTTTTTTTTTCTCCATTTTAGAGCACAAAATTGAATTAATTGACGCTCCGGAGCACTCTGAGTCTTTATCTGACGGTTCCTCAGATGGTAAATAATAAAACGACGAGTCCTGAATAAATATTTATATTAATAATAATATTTAATTAAATAATTTTCTAGCTTACGAAGAAGACTTACAAGTGGCTTATCGTTATCACCCAGATAATTACGAGCACTACGATAACCTAGACTACGAGTACCATTAAATTAATTAAATTAATAATAAAGTAAAAGTAATAAGTTAATAAAGAGGATTGGATTTATATTTAATTAAAAAATAAAAAAGAAATATTATTTAGCTGTAAGAGGCCTACGATCTCTTTATTCCTCATCGTTAGAATCAATATACAGATTTAAAATAATTAATAATAATTTATTTATATGTAAATAACATTACGATAGCGAAAACCAACAATGTAGAACCGTAAATCGCTAGATAATATTTATTATTATTAAACTTATAATATAATTCATTATTTAGTCATATAATATGTACAATGTCATTTGCCAACGCAAAATATACACGTACAATAATAAATACATACTTTTTTTTATACCTTTTATTTACTTTTGATCGATAAAATTTTCGTTTTATGCTATAACAATAGGTAATATATATATATATATTTATTATTTATATCAGAATCTACAAATTCTTTAATATTATTATTTTTTTTTTAATAAAGTTTTGACGGCGAATAAAACACGAAGCGACCGTCTACGTGTTCCCTTGAAAATTACTCTAAAGACTTTTGTTTGACTAGATCACTTTTTTTTTTTTCTTTTTTATTTAATTTAATTTAATAATATATTTTTTATCAATTATCAATTAATTATTATTGACTGCTCGATCTATATATCACGCTACAACGTGGAATATTTATTATTAGACTGTTATAAAAAAATATTACCAAGAGATAAGCTACAATTTTACATTACCAATAAATATATAAATATATACGTAAGTGTGTGTCCATCATATATCATCATATCATATATATTTATATTTATATCAATATATTGATAGTCTGTTTAATAAAAGCATCCGGCATCAGCAAATCTTAAAAAATATTGTCATAAATAATAATAATAATAACAACAACAATTATTACCTACAAGTGCGTTTAATATCTAACTTCTATATTTATATATTTATATATTTATATATTTATATTTATAGGCAATTGTGCGTAGTAAATAAAATATTCTACACACATAATGGCACAAAAGTGGTCAGACGACTTTTTCCATTTAAAATAACTGATAAAAATAAATGACCGGACACTCTTGCTAAATAAACTATTTCAATTTGTTAAATATATATTTTTTATTTTTATTATTATTTCTATTAGGTTTGTTTGTTTTTAGGATATTGTTGATTTTGTTTTTGTTTACTCTCCACGTCGAGCGATTGATGCAAGACAGAGCTAGGTACACGAGACCGCACTAACGCAAAGACTTGTTCCCAATTCCAATAGTTTAACGACAGTTATAAATTATCTGAGATATATTTCATTAATTTTCTTTAGTTATTTTCTATTTAGTTTTAGTTTCAGTTTTAGTTTCAGTTTCAGTTTCAGTTTCAGTTTCAGTTTCACTTATTTTTTTTTTTATAAGCTAGTTTGTTTAATTGTAAATTTATCCGAAGAGAAATCATACTTTATCTCTATTCGGCATTTTGATCACACGTAGAATTCATTCTTTGGACCCAACTCGTACTCAATCTGCTGGTTCTTGTGCATCTCCATCATCTGGAATTCATTTATCTTCATTAAATCGTTTATTTTCTTCTAAATTATCAATCATTTTTTTATCAATATATTTATTCCAATCGCTATTATTATTTTTTTTAATCGAATTAAAAGTGTTAGTTTCCCTCTCTCTCTCTCTCTCTCTTTCTCTACATTAATAGCATGATAAACTTTTTTTCACTGATTTTGGAACTTCATAACTTGTAAACAGAGCAGAGTTCTGTAATAAACAATACATAATTTATAGATAAAATTTTATCCTCAACAAAAAATTTCTACAGTTTTTAGAAAATATTTACAATTTTTTCAAGTATGAGTTGTTAGTTTTAAGAAATAATTTTAACTACACTGATAAAAGAATTTTTTTAATAATTAATAAACTCTCTTATCAGTGTATTTTTAAAAAAATAAAAAAAAGAAAAAAAAAAAAAAAGATTACCCCATTCATTTCCTTTTGCAATTCCTCAAGCTGTTCATTGTGAATCATTTTGAGCTTTTCCCTCTCGCGATTCTGAACCATTTGTGCGAATTTCCTCTCCTCCATGAACCTCTTGGTGTTGTTCTGCTGCTTCTCACGCAGCCTGCCCTCCTTGATACCGCGACTCTTGAGGGATTTGTCGTTCATTACCTCCTTGGTGCTTTCGACAGAGAGTCTGGCCTGCCTGGCGTTGAGCTCCTTGATTTCCCTCTCGTGCCTGGTGGCCAGGAGCTTGCACTGGTTGGCCTGGGCTGCGAGACAGAGCTTCCTCAGCTGCGTCCTCCGCTCCTCGAGGTGACCCAGAATCATTTCGCGCTCCTCCCGCCGCTGTCGCTCCGTCACGTTCGACCACTGGCTCGTCTGCTCCGAGACCGCTCTACGAACGATCGGATCCCTCGATAATTCCGCTTTGCTGATTTTGTTTGTTGTTATATAGTAACAAACGTATTCTTTTACATCCAATCATTAGATGACTCGATTGTTTTCATTTTAATTAATTCAATCAAGTTAATTTTAAAAATAAGAGCTTTTATCTCTTGCTCGTTATTATAAATTTTAACAAACGAGTCAACTATCAGCAGGTTGGATCTTTATCAGAATAAATACTCACTTTTTTCCCTTAATAAGCTTCTCAATGGCAGCGCACTGCTGCTTCTGGACGGTATTTCTTTCCTTCAATTGGCGTTTTTTGAAAGACTCGAGTTCTTTCTGCTGCTTACGGACTAATTTTTGGTAAGCTTTCTCTTGGCTTAATACTTCCATGGTTATTGGCTCGAAATCCATTGTTTCTATATTTCCCAAATAAAATATAAAGATAATAATAATATTAAGCATTATGTTTATGAATTAATTAATTAATTGAGAAATAATGAACCTCTGGGTTTGGCGGCTTCAATGGATCGTGCCTGAGATGAATCTCCCGATATTTTGCTATCTTCATCTTGGCCTCGAGTCCGGGGTTGCGACGGAATTTCTGTCTTTCTTGGTGCTCGTGGTGCCGTTAAAGCGTCCATAAATTCTAAACATTAATAAATAAATTAGTTTTAATAGTTAACAATAGTATTATTGTTATTATACCTTGGAATCCATCGGGAACGTAAATTTTGATTTCAATATTACAAAAGAGCATAGGAAGTGACATGGGAAAATTGGCCTCTGTGCGTAGGGCAATGTGACGGTAACCCGACTGCAAACCATCTAGAGGAACAATCCTCTGGCCGAGGAGTTTTCCGTTTGACTCATCGTAGACCGCGAACCTGAGAGCCGCGAGATCGGGCAGTACCACTTTCCTGAAGAGAAAAGGCTCCTCATTGTAGACCGGATTTAGACCGTTGGCTGGGACCACTCGGGTGCGGAATTCCTTTCTGATAGTGTCTGTGGGAAGGCCGTACATCTCCACCTCGACGTAGGTACCGACTTTCTTGTCAGACAAAAATTGTCCCGCGATAACCTTTTACAGGAAAATAAAAAGGAAATTAGTTTTTATTTTTTTGGTTGATCAGATAATTTGATTGATTAAAAAATCTAGTACTTGGACGCTGCATGAAGTTGCTATGACACCGTCAACTGGGCTCTCGGCAAATGGATCGAAGCTTCGATCAGCGCGTCTCATAAAGTCGGGCTTTAACAAGTAGCCTGACGATCCGTTATATTCGAATTTCCCTTGGTTCAATTGCATCGGTAGGTCGGCCGTTTGAAAATTCAACGAGACCATTTGGCACCCGGCATTCCAGAAGACCTGACCATTACAAATAGATTTAATAGATTTAATAGATTCAATAGATTTAATACATCAGTTCAAGGCTTTTTGTTTGTTTAGTTTTTCTATCCAACAAAATTAGCTATTGATTTAAAAGGATACAATACCTGAGGCATGTAGTTTGATGAATCGGCTCTGGTGCCTTTCGGATAAATTCTACTCATTTGCCGTTTATTGTAATTGACAAATTCTATTGCCGAAGTCTTAAGATGATTGAGGCCAGTGTTTTCAGCAAAGGAAGACATGTGATAGTGCATGTTTTTTTCTGTTTGTTATAATAAATAAAATAATTATAATTTCAAGGAAATAATAATAAAGATTTTAAAGATATAATAAAGAGATTACGTTCGGCCTCGTCGAAACCTTGGAATTTTATGGGTTGTGCATAGTTTACCATGGAAGATAGCCAGGGATGGACGTTTGTTGTACTACCGGTGTAAGGCTGCACGACAGCCAATTCAATGCTGTCACCTAGACCTGCTGGACCCACGCCAGAATTTGATGAGTTTTGCTGCACCGCGACAACATCCACCACTGCAGAGTCTACCTAAATTAATAAAGATAAATGTTTAACTATTTAAATTATTTAAGATTTTATTTTTTTACAACTGTTTAACTGTTTAATTGATAAATGACCTATAAATATTAAAATATTAGTATAAAAGTTACCGATTGCTGTTCAACAACTCCAGCAACAACAGCTGGTGCACTTGCGTCCTCTTTGATCTCATCCTCGATAACAAATTGACCTTGCTTAAAGAGCTCCAATTCTTGCTTCTCAACCTCTGGTTTCAGTCGCTTATTCTTGATAAGAATCTTACGCTTGAGAAGACTCGGTGGTGGTAGTGGGACACCAGGCTCCAACTAATTCAATTCATCGAGTACATCACGTTTAGTTAATTTAAGTAAAGAGGAAAAAATTTAAGATAAAATCCATTACTAAAACCACCTTATTGCTATTATTGCTATTACACTTAAATCTAACTTTGTTAGCTTTGATTAAATTTATTCATTGCATCAGATATTTAATTCTTTTAATCCAGTCAATAAAAAGCTAAACCAAAGAGAAAAAAAAATATCAAGTTAATATAATTACCGCATAATCTTTGAGTGGTTCTTTTAGCAACAGGTCGCCTAATATTTCATCACAGTATTTAGCTAATTTGTACTGCTGGGTTTTGCTGCAATGATTCTCAAAACTGAGTATCACCGGGTACTCTGAGGTGACAAACGCAGTGTCCCGAACCGCGTAAATAACGTCTTTGAAGAGAATTGCCGTGCACATTGCTTTTCCGTGGGTTATAATTGGCTCCTCATCCTCCCCTTTTCCGTCCCAACAATCCAATTCAACGCATCTACACAACCAAATATAATAAATATTTATTCATCTATAACTAATATGATATTTTATGGATTAACAGTTATAATAATAATAATAATAACCTGCAACCAGCGAGTAAAACTTGACGATACATTTCAACGCTAGACTTGCCGCCAAACTGTCTGCCGCTCAAATAAGTATTATGACTTGAATTAATATAATAATGGGATAATGGCTGATCCATGTCCATGTAGACGTCCAATCTGTCGAGGAAAACTGGAGCGTTCTCATCTGACATTAAATACCTGATAAATCCATCCTTAGTCATTGTTTCTGAGAAGAAATATAAACAAGTTGAGAAATAGTACCATTATATATATTGATCAATAGTACTGACGTTATTTAATGGCTTACGGAAATGTACAAATAAAAATACTAATAATAAAAAACTCACTTTGATTTCTGTAAGTCTCATTCTGCTCGTAATCATTAATTATCTCAAAAGCCCGTTTGTCGTCATAAAGGGGATACAAAATTTCATTTAAAGTTGGGTCACGTTGTTTCTCATTCAGAAAAGTTATCAATTGTTCCAAATTAATTGTATCTGCTTTGCCTTGGGTTCTAAAATTAGTTATAACGTTGTTGTTGTTGTTGTTACTGATAATTTGATTTTATTCAACTCAAACAATTCAAAGGTTGTTTATTTTATTAAAAGTTATCATTTTAATACTCACATAGATTGAAATAATTCTTCGATGTCATTCCTTGGGCATATTTTGTGGTAGAGAGCGTAAAACGCATCGAATGTAAAATCCTCCGGCTCTATCACATCGTTCTACAATATATAATAAACATATATACTATACGGATAATGGTTATTATTGAGGGAGAATTTTTTTAACGGCCAGATAAACAGGGGATGATATTGATCTCGACTTTTTCGAGGGTAAAAAAAAAAAAATAAAAAAAATCGGAGAAGAAAAAGAAAAAGAAGAAGAAGACGTCTTACCTTGCCACTCGGTAAACCTAAATCAGACAGACACTGATAAACCAACTTCTCAGTCTTTCCAGAGGCAAAAGTTCTTGCAACAACCTTCACAGGTACCTTCCCATTGGGATCAACCAGCATCCTCAGTCTCATCCAACTTCGGACAGAAAAGTTTTACAAAACCAAATTTAGTTTTATCATATTATTTACATCACGTCTTTCGAGTAACATGTAATTATTTTATTAAAGTTTTTTAATTCTAATTAAAATGGGTATTAAAAAAAATAAAAAAAAAACTGTATACATTTGTATAATCGCATAGACACGAGTAGGACAAATATGTTGATAAGATTACCGCATACTTACTGTTTTTTTAAACAAGTCAGCGGACATATATTGTTGGCTTTGACATTGTGAGTGATACGTCTCATTCCAGCCAACCATATCTACAACAATGTATTAATTTTATGTTTTTAATAAAATAATGCAATCAAGTGGCCATTTATAGTTTTATTTAACTACAACAAAATAATTATGGAAGCGTTGACAGTAGTCAGTGATTAGAATTTTGTCAGGGAATTGTATTAATGCCAAGTGAGTCAGCTAAAAAGTTGGCGTTCATTCATTTAACGACTAACGACGATATCTGTCTCTGTAATTGTCAACTGAAGCGTGTATTCGGTATTAGTATTAGTATACGTAAATAAAACGAATAAAGGAAGTTAAGAAATAAGCGATATTATGTGCTGTCTGTTGTGTCTTATTATTATTTTTTTATTGTATAGTTAATGTACACCAGTGGACAACAGAATATAAATTGATAAAATTGATTTAGCGGTTCAGTTGTAGATCGTAAATCAGTAACTCCCACGCTTGGGCAGCAATAAGTCGACTTGCTATTCAAATTCATTTTAAAATAGAATTATATGTGTATATTTATCAGTTTTAGTTTGGAGAATTTATATATACCACGTGCTCGCTCAGCTTGTACATTTTAAATTTAATATATAAATGTTATCATTTACACATTACAAGCTTTTTACAAGTTTACAAGTTTACAAACTGCTGATTTTCGTAAGAAATTAAATTTTTATTACTGGTTTATTGTTTTCTCCGAATAATTATTCAAATACAGTAGATAAAATAAAATAAATTTTTACACTAAACAATTCCTCGGATTAGAAAAACAGTTGATCAAATATAAATGTCAATAATTTAGATACCTTAGCAGTATTGACATCGGGACAGACAACATGTTGGTAATTAATATTTGTGTAATCAACTCCAGAGCATATGGCAAGGCTTTTATCGTCAAGTTGTTCACCGTGTTTGGCCATCAACTTGTCGTACAGCTTTGGATCCTATCAATTCAAACATACTTCTATTACTATAATCATTATAATAAATTTTATACTATTACTATTAAAACCACAAACTACAGTCGTAAGTAACTACTGCTCGAGAAGTTTACACCCACAGAGTGCAGAGTAATGAATAATGAATAATGATGATGATGATAATCACACAATGCATCACTAATTGTTATAAAGTAATACTATTCACCTTGGGTACACCTCCAGCCCGTATGTCGCTCACTTGACACAGCTCGATGACGTCGCCGTCCTGTTAACAATGCACAATACAAGAAATAACTTTCTCCTATCGATATAATAATATTTAATAATATTTTCTAGCAATTGATTGGTATTAATACCTTTCCCTCGCTTTGCCAGTAAATGAAAAAGCCATATTCGTCGACCTTGAAGAGACAATTAAGTTCAATTTCAGTATTATCCTTCTCCTCAGTCCACCTATCAAAGACACATCCCTCGCGGAGAGCCTCCGGTACCTCGATCTGCCAATTAAACTCAAACCTCTTGGTCATATTGTTGATATTTTTATCCCGATTAATTTTTTTTATTTGTGTAACTCTTTGAAAACTTCTCGGCAATTAGTAAGCCAATGGTGTTGTTGTACACTTGTGCTCTGCTTCTGCAACAAATAAATAATTTTTTGATAAAAATAAATAATAAAAATAGATAAGGGTTGATAAAAATAAGTAACTAAGTGAATGAGTAAGTTGTATTAATAGTTTAGAGTGAATTAGTTGTTGCTTGTTGAGGGTAAAGTTTGTGGGTGGGTGGTTGATAATATAAAGTAAATTTGGGGACGTGTGATCGGATCCGCATGAACTGGAGAATTCGGTGGGTAATCGAGCGTTAACCCTCTCTGGGTTAGTTTAGAGATACAAAATTATAATATTTAGGTCTCCAAAGTCGATTGCTCAACCTCGTCGTGTCTGATGGTCTACTAGTATTATATAGTACCTTAAGTTGCTTTCATGTTCAATGGCCCGCAAGATCGCTATCGAGTTGTAAAAATTTCAACGTTATGTTTCTCAGTATTATTATTTTATTTTTATTTTTATTTTTATTTTTTACTCTCTTTAGTTCTCGAACGCCTTTTTAGCTTTATTGCCGCTTGTTACCTTTTTTTTGACCTCAAAGAACGCAAAAAATCCTCTGGTTTATGTATTTACTGTACTCGCTTGACAAAAGATTTGTATCCGCTACAAACAACTTGTCTGTATTTTTTTTTTTTTAATAACAATTATGTTACTCTTTCATCTTTTTTTTAATATCAACATTTTTTTTAATTTTTTACGACATTTTGACATTTAATCAATATTATAAAATTCATAGTTTAATATTTATAAAGTTATAGAAAATTTTTTTGACCTCGATTCACGAAAATAAAAAAATAAAAAATAAGTCAACTGTATAGGTGAGGTATTCAATTGTTGTTTTAAAAAGTAATTTAAATCTCGGGCTTTTAATAATATAACGATGGTGGTGATGATGAAAAATCCAAAGTAAAGGTCGCTGTTGTTATTGTCAAAAGAGCCGACAATTAACAAGTAATATAAAGTGAATTTTTCGTTGACAAATATAAACAATTAAAGTAAATAAGATAAAAGTTAGTTTGGACGATATTTGAGGTCATATTGAGAAATGGATTTAGCAAACGTCAGTAAATTAAACATCTTGAGAACTGCAGGAGCTCGGGATCTAGCTCATGGATATTCCAAGATATATATATTTAGTTGTTGTATCTGTATTAGTATTAAAATTATAGATATATATTAAACTCACCGTTAAGAACTTTTCTTTCGAGTGGAATATCTCATTTTAGTTTGTCGCTGCACCTGTGAAAAATTAAAAACAAACTCATCACCATCAAACGCTTTATATCTTATGGCTAAAACTAAGCTCGTTACTTTTTTTTTTATTTTTATCATTATTATCGGAGTTTTATTTCTCTTTTTTATAGTGCGTCATAGCTTCCCTCCATTTTTTTTTGTTACTTTAATCGGCTAATTTGTCACCTGTCTATCAGCTGACTTTCACTCTTATAATCCTCAACATAAACAAAAAAAGAAAAATGTACTTTTGAGCATTCGGGAGAACTTTAAATTTTTCCTGGTTTGTTTAAAAATAAAACGATATTTTATGGTTTGTTTGCTTGGTTTGTAAATCCGGATATCCCCAAACGATAAAGCACATTATAATAACAATAATAATAATAATAATAATAATAATAATGATTATTGTTATTTAAATTATATTGTAAAAGTGATTAAAGAGGATTATTAAGTAGACAATGAGTGTAATATGAGACAGACAATGACGTTTAATAGCGTCAGTGTCACTGGATTTTATGTAGATAAATAATGTATAGATGTATGGAGCTACTGTTTAAATGTTGTATCTACATTGGAACATCACTGAGGTGTTAAAATCACCGATTTATCATCAAAGTATTTGTACAATAATATAATGTGTGTATTATAGAGAGGTAAAAGAGTAAGAGACCCAGAGCGGAGAATTAAGCCTTGGGGTGGGTGTGGATGTGGAAAAATTACAAAAGTTTGTACCGTGTTTGCATTTCAATGCAGGAATATATAAATGTATATGTTTTTTATTTTTATTTTTATTTTTATTTTTTACTCTCTTTAGTTCTCGAACGCCTTTTTAGCTTTATTGCCGCTTGTTACCTTTTTTTTGACCTCAAAGAACGCAAAAAATCCTCTGGTTTATGTATTTACTGTACTCGCTTGACAAAAGATTTGTATCCGCTACAAACAACTTGTCTGTATTTTTTTTTTTTTAATAACAATTATGTTACTCTTTCATCTTTTTTTTAATATCAACATTTTTTTTAATTTTTTACGACATTTTGACATTTAATCAATATTATAAAATTCATAGTTTAATATTTATAAAGTTATAGAAAATTTTTTTGACCTCGATTCACGAAAATAAAAAAATAAAAAATAAGTCAACTGTATAGGTGAGGTATTCAATTGTTGTTTTAAAAAGTAATTTAAATCTCGTGCTTTTAATAATATAACGATGGTGGTGATGATGAAAAATCCAAAGTAAAGGTCGCTGTTGTTATTGTCAAAAGAGCCGACAATTAACAAGTAATATAAAGTGAATTTTTCGTTGACAAATATAAACAATTAAAGTAAATAAGATAAAAGTTAGTTTGGACGATATTTGAGGTCATATTGAGAAATGGATTTAGCAAACGTCAGTAAATTAAACATCTTGAGAACTGCAGGAGCTCGGGATCTAGCTCATGGATATTCCAAGATATATATATTTAGTTGTTGTATCTGTATTAGTATTAAAATTATAGATATATATTAAACTCACCGTTAAGAACTTTTCTTTCGAGTGGAATATCTCATTTTAGTTTGTCGCTGCACCTGTGAAAAATTAAAAACAAACTCATCACCATCAAACGCTTTATATCTTATGGCTAAAACTAAGCTCGTTACTTTTTTTTTTATTTTTATCATTATTATCGGAGTTTTATTTCTCTTTTTTATAGTGCGTCATAGCTTCCCTCCATTTTTTTTTGTTACTTTAATCGGCTAATTTGTCACCTGTCTATCAGCTGACTTTCACTCTTATAATCCTCAACATAAACAAAAAAAGAAAAATGTACTTTTGAGCATTCGGGAGAACTTTAAATTTTTCCTGGTTTGTTTAAAAATAAAACGATATTTTATGGTTTGTTTGCTTGGTTTGTAAATCCGGATATCCCCAAACGATAAAGCACATTATAATAACAATAATAATAATAATAATAATAATAATGATTATTGTTATTTAAATTATATTGTAAAAGTGATTAAAGAGGATTATTAAGTAGACAATGAGTGTAATATGAGACAGACAATGACGTTTAATAGCGTCAGTGTCACTGGATTTTATGTAGATAAATAATGTATAGATGTATGGAGCTACTGTTTAAATGTTGTATCTACATTGGAACATCACTGAGGTGTTAAAATCACCGATTTATCATCAAAGTATTTGTACAATAATATAATGTGTGTATTATAGAGAGGTAAAAGAGTAAGAGACCCAGAGCGGAGAATTAAGCCTTGGGGTGGGTGTGGATGTGGAAAAATTACAAAAGTTTGTACCGTGTTTGCATTTCAATGCAGGAATATATAAATGTATATGTTATGATGATTATCATGATGATGATAACTACAATGGTGATTAATCCTTGAAATATTTGCATGTATAATATATGGGACAATATTTATTATGACGTAAGTATAATCCCATGAGTTTAGAGAACGAATTCCGGATTAATGAAATGACGTAAATGTCATCGCTGCTGTCAATAATATTTTTCAAATATATGACTCAAAGCTATCTATCAATTTAAATATAATGTTATACATTATTCTATTTTTATTTTTAAAAACTTTTGTTGTATTGTTGTTGCCATGGAATTTAAAGTTTCGGGGTTTAAAAATAACAATGAGATTTTTTATCTTGGAATTTAAATTCTGGGCAAATTGTTGAAAACACCGATAAAGTGTTTTTATAAAATTTTACAGGAAATTCAATTTTTTACAAAAGGCTCGATATAACTTTAGATATAAATCCAATAACTCAACGGAGATATTTCATTTTAAAGTAAACTATTGAAAAAATTCAAAGAAAAATAATCAAAGAATTATTTTTTTCTTTTTTTTTAATTGATTAAGATAAAAATAGTTTTTTCTCCTCCCAAGCAGTATAGGGGTAGTAGTAGTATCATTCATTAAATAAAACTTCCATATCATTTTCTTTTCATATTAAATTGTTAAAATATTTTTTTCTTAATAAAAACTTTAAAAAATGGAGTTTCGATGATAAGTTGCATTATTTTCGGCAAGGTCATCACTTTGCTGGCAATAATTTATCGAATCCCGATAGCGCGTGGTCCATCGATCGAAGACTACGAGATAAAGTCCATTGTCATCATGTCTCTGGGCCACTACTACTACTAATACTTGGACAACATCTTCTCACGTAAACTATTACCTTGTACATCTACATCTATATCTTGATCTGTACCTCGACTACTAATACTACTACCGGTAAAATTCGTCGTGTCTGCTCTAGCTTTTACAGACAACACTCTTACTCTTGCTCTGTGTTCCAGCACACCCGTACAGCCTCTCTCTATATGATTATATATATATATAACAATTCAGCTCTACTCTTTGCTTCTCGATGACCTACTATAAACACCAATAATAGAATACGGAAGATGATTAATCGTACTCGTCGATACTTAATTAAATGTTATTGCTTGAATAATCTCGAAATAAGTCCAATATCCTAATAACGTCCTTTTCTTTTTACATCACTATCATTGATATTATTCAGATAGATCATGTCACTAATTAAATGCCCTCAACTTTGTTCGATTTATATAGGATCAGTTCTATTGGATACCCTGTTCGCTCATCCATTGACCCACTATTTTTATCGACATCAGTGATAATAATATATTTTTATCTTTTTCCAATTTAAAATTAATTAATACCTCCGCATCGTGTTTAATCATCTATTTATTTTTAATTAATCTAATAAAAATTTCAACCTGTAAGAACAAAATAGAATAAAAAAAAAAAAAAATAATAATAATAATAATTTTATCCGTGGAAAAATGAAAATGTGAAAAGTCAAGGCTTTTTATAAACAAAAAATAACGGAGGCTGTCCGCAAGTATTCCGAGTAATGCTATATATGTATAATACCTTATAAATATAAATGAAAATTAATCTGAAATATAAATCGTTTGATCTCCGAGTTATGACTTATGACTGACACGGATGATTGAACAACGGAAATAAGATAGTTAAGTTTTAAGAAAACAATGATAACAACTATTTAAATTAACTTGTAACTATCAGATAGTGGGGTCAATAACATTTTGTTAGGCTTAACTCGTAATCGATTCAAATCTACCCCAATAAAATAAAGTTTATCATAACTTTATTCAAATTTTTGATATACTTGATAATATATTTAACCCTCTGTCTCTGTCTGTTGGTTAAAATTTAAAGTTAATCAATAATTAATGTTTAGTGATGATGATTATTATTATTTTTAGTATTGTTAGCATGACAAGGTTTGTACTTGAGAGTAATTTGATTCACTAATTAATAAATCATCCGCCTAAATGGCTGACACTTTGTCCGTATCCCCTGACTAATCAAATGTAACCGAATAGACACGCATGAGCAAAGGATACACATACACCAATCTATCCGGACTTTAGTGCATAAACTGTGTCATAAGTGCCATCAAATAGCATACTAAACTCATTGAGATGCAGATAATACACCACCTTTAATATACAGTTTATGATCTATCTATTGAACACAATAGTCACTGACAATGTCACACTCTCAATGATAAATAAATTCAATCTCAATTAAATAAAAAAAAAA
>JZSA01006733.1:0-11996 GCA_000956155.1 Cotesia vestalis | reverse complement strand
AAAGTAATAATACCTCTGATAATGGAACAAGTTGTAGGTATACGATTACCTGGTTAGCGAGGTGTCTTGATGTCGGGATCTCGTGATCTTGGGATGGTACAAGTTAGTCATGACTTGTAAGTCTTGAGTTTTAAGATAAAGATAAAGAAGGTTATTATTCAAAAGGGTCGACAGGAGCATTTTCACTTCCAACAGCGATCCGTCTTATTTGCATTAATTATCACGGGTTAAAGTTGTAGCTTGTACTTTGGAGTTGGTGGAGATATAGAAGTAGAGGTGGAGGTGGAGGTAGAGGTGCGGAGAAGCTTTGGTTGTTAGTTGTTGCAACCAGACGAGTGCCTAACGCTCTGGAGTATTATGAATCGACAAGGTGAAAGAGAGAAATAGAGAAATAGAAAAAGAAAGAGAGAGTTTAAGTGAAGAGGGTTGTCGAGCTGTTTTCCTTGAAGGGTCCTCACCCCAAAATTACTGGCATCCGTGTACTTGCGCGTAAATATGATTAATCATCTAGGGAAATTCGGGGAGCAGCTTACCAAACTCGAAACTCCTTTTCCATCTTAAATGTTTATTCTTAAATGTCGCGATTCTTATATTTCTTATATTTCTTATATTTTCATCTTTAAGTATTAATAAAATATAATAATTTCTTTTCGCACTTTCCCGATTATTTTTATTTTGTTTCTTTTATGTTCCCGGGCAAATGGAACTCTCGTAAATTTTATATTATTTATATACCTACCATAAACTATACAACACTTTTAAACTTTTATTTATTACTCTTTTCACTTCCGTAATTATCTTTATCAGGTAACCTCATTTATTTTATTAATTCCTGTCATTAATAATATTGATAGCGACATTTATGATGATGAGAAAGAAATATTATTAGAAATTTTAGTCAAATTGGGGATTTGAATAAATAATATCTCTGATATTTTGATACTATAATTTATTATCAACAATTTTTTACACTTTATCATTTAAATATATTGGATTTTTAAGTACATATTGCATTAGATCCAACTCATTAATTTATTACAATTACAATTAACAATTATAGTAACTATAATACTTACGGGGATAAAATATGCTTTTTTATTTTTTTTTTTATTTTTTTATTTTTTATTCTATCACGTCATCAGCAGTACTAGTCTCTAGTTTTACATCAAAAGCTTCATAACTACGGACAATTATTCAATTCAATTTAGTAAAATTTGTTTTGTTTTAATGTCATAAACGTAAATTTGCTAACAAAATAAACTAAAGTAATAACTTAACTTGTATTTACAAATGTACAGAATGATTTAATAGTAAGTCAAAAGCATTCCTTAGTTATTATTATTATTATTATTATTATTATTATTATTTATTATTGCGCGCAGAATTTCTACACTCGAGACGGAGTATACTTAGATTAGCCAAAGCTTAATTACTTTATTTATTTATTTCTTACTGATGTGTCTACATGGTTACTTTTATTTTGATTTCAAATCCTATCGTTAATTATTTCTGGGATCTGCTTTTGATATGTTTGTTTTTGAAATTCGATTTAAGAGTTTAATAATACATTCACTAAAGTACTAATATAATAAACAATTTTTAATTATAAACAAAAAAATATTTAATCTACATAGAATTTATTTTGAGCGAAAAAATATTGCTACTGTTACCTCTGTTACTTTACTTATCGGTTGATGGATCAAATATTAAATGTATTTATTACTTTTAATTTGGCAAATTCATATATATTTAATAAAATATGTTGGGTAATCTCGACACAACCTGGACTCAATCAACCATACGCAGTATCTATTAAATACGTAAAAAATTGTATTTATCTTTATGATTATTTATACTTTCAATCGGATGTTTTTTATTTCTGTCTCGAAAAATAAAAATATTTTGTCATTAAAGTGTCAATCAGGAAATTTATTAGATTACTAATTATTATAATAGTGTACAAAAAGGTTACTACTGACTGATGTTAATATTAATTTAGACCCTCATAAGTTTACGGAAGGCTTTTCGAAATTCCGGATTGAAGACTGTATAGATCACTGGATTTACAAAGCTATTCATGTAGCCCAACCAAGAGGTCACGATGAAAGCTGTAACACCGGGCTGACAGTCCATTTTAAGTTTCGAACACAGCGCGTCCATCACATTGCAAGTGAAAAATGGCACCCAACATATTAAAAAAACTCCTGTCAACACAAAAACACAAAAATAAAAAAAAATAATAATTTTAAATAAAATAATAATAATGAAATTACCAAGTACAATGGCGAGTGTTTTAGTGGCCTTTCGTTCCTTCTTGACGGAGCTTTTTTCTCGCTTCTTCTTGCTGGCTTTGTTGGCTTTATATATCGTGAATCTGGAGGTGCTGTCACTGGGCTTTTTGTCCTTTTTAACGGCGTCGGTGCCTCCTCCAGCTGTTACGCCGGGCCCGGTTCCGACATTAAGGACACTAGGGCTGCGTTTGAATTGCGCCGGTAAAAGTGACCCAGTGCTCTTGAGTTTCTTGAGTCCTTGCTTGTTGAGACCGTTGGTGGTTTTTTTAATCTGGGTGGCACTCCTAAGAGGCGGAGGCGAGGACGAGGTCGAGGAGGACGGTGCAGAGGTTGTCCTCGGGTTTGGACTCGGGCTCGAATTCCCTTCCATTGTGCTGCTCACAGCATCCTCAAGACACAGATTGTTAGAATCGCTCTTGGTTGAATTAGAACTGGTCAAATGTGCCTTAGCAACGACTCTGAAAAATAAAAAATAAAAATCAATTTTTAACGAGTCCTCGAGAGATTTTGGCTGGTGGAGAAAAAAAAAAATATTAATAAAAATAGAGGTCGAAAAAAGGCAAGGGAAAGAATGATATTGTAATTTTATTTATCTTACGCAGCTTCCTCAACGACCGTAGCCATGAAAAATTCAGCGCTCTTGTCGTTTGATATGACAACTACCGGGTCAACGGGTGTCTCGTCCTCGTCCTCATTGCTACCGGAGGCTGTATTTGTCGGCTCTTCATGTACCGGCGCCACAAGAGTGGCTGTTCCCAGTGCCGTCTCCGCAAACCTTGCGACAGAATAAACACTGCGTGATTTTAGTTTTATTTAACTACTTTCTATTCTTGGTACTAAATATTATTTAAAAAAAAAATTAAAAATTAAAAAAAAAAATGACATCTCAGAAAAATGCATGAGATTAATTAATTTAATAAAACTCACCGTTGGGTGTGTATTACGTTTTCAATTATACTATTTGGTTTGATATCTCGTAAATTAGATTTTTTGTGAGCTCTTGCTTTAGCAGCACGTATTCGAAGTGCCTAAAGCAATTTAAACAAGGTAATTAGATTTAATAATTACCTAATATTACGTAATACTGTAATTAATATTTATGGGCTTATGTTACCTTGAAAATATTCCAGTACAAGAAAACCATAATAATACAGGGAATATAAAAGCTCGAGAGACTTGAGTAGATAATAAAATCAGAATTGTAAAAGACGCACAAATCTAGCTGACGCTCTGGTGTATTATTTAGGCCGAGAACTATTGGACTGCCAATCGCCGCAGATATTGCCCACACCAAAAGTATAGTCATCCATACTCTGGTGCTGTTTTTGTGTTTGGCATATTTTATTGGCTGTGTCACTGCTATGTACCTAAATTATAAAAAATTAATTATTGATTTTTTTTTTTTTTTTTTTTTAATAAATTTTTTCTTTACCTGTCTATTGATATTGCTACTAAATTAAATATTGAACTTGTGCTGCACGTCACATCCATTGCGATATAAAAGTCACAAATAAATGCCGACAATGCCCACGCGCCATTCACCTGAAACAGAAATTAAATAAAATTTTAAATTTATTACCGCAATATAAGAAGAAAAATGAATACTAAATTTTCTTATTTTCTTTATTTTCTTTATTTTTCTTTTAGTAAACGCAGAATTGCGAATTAGTTATTTAAAAAAAGGTGAATAAAATACTTTTTAGTTTGCCCAATGCCAAAAGACTTGAGGATAAAATTCACCGACAGTTAATTTAAAAACAAAATTTGAATTTTATTTCAGCTAAAACTGGAGGAAATGGAGCACGAGAAAATAAAGAGTGGTGTGTATTCTCGAATAAAGAGTGAAGAGTGAAGAGTGAAGAGTGAAGAGAAAAAGCTTGAATTTTAATGCCATTAGACATTTCAACGGATTTTTCGTTCTCAACTCTCAGCCCTGATTTATTCCCGTTACTCGTGTCTTGACTTCCAACGAATAGCTAAATTATACTCACCAGCAGAGAGAATAAAAGTTCCCCGAGCCCCAGAGACGCGATCACGAGCTAGGAGCAACCAAAGACAAGAGACAAACAACACAACCATTTTCTCTACTCCTCTGCTCCAATTTAGTAGAAAATCTTTTGTTAATTAGACACACTACACCTAATTATCTCCATAATCTTCATAACCGTCATCTTGACGTGATAACAACGGCTCGGGTAATTATAAATTATAATCGTACCAAAATACTCTAGATTTATATATTATTATTATTATTATTATTATTATTAATAATCAGGAGACTAGAGTGAATAAATTTTTTAAATGGTTTTTATTTAAAATAAAAAAATTCTTGATCGATTATTTTATCGTGTACATTAGGTAGAAGCACACCAGCTGTAGCATATTATGTATGAAGTAATAGGAGTAGTTGTACCAGCAAGTATTGTAAATTTTAGGCATCATTCTCTACCGAACGTGTCACTTTAGGTAACTCAATAACTCCCCACGGGTTTTCGAGTACCAGCGGAGCAAAATCGACGCGAAATTGATATAATCACGAAAGTTAAGCCACATAGACGTTGAAAGCTACAATGGTGTTTGCTATTCAGTGTGAGTGAGTGAGTATTCACTGTTGAGTGTTGAGTGTTGAGTGTTGAGTGTTGAGTGTGCTCTCGGTTCCAAGTCCGGCGGGAGTTTACAGTCAAGACTCACTAACAACAATAACAACTTATCGATCGTAATTCACTCTATATTATGTATAATAATAATAATAATAATAATAACAGTAGAACGCGTGTTGGTACTCGCCAGGAATTCTCAAAAAATATCCTCCGAGCTTTTTTTTTTCAAGTTAATTTCATTTCCGCGGCGATCGCGACAACAGGTTATTCCCCCAAGAAAACACTCGAAGATAGCATCACTCCTAGGAGTTACCTTCTTTTTAAATTCAATTGAAAGTTAATGAAACAAAGTTCAACATATCTCTGAAAAAATAAAAGAGTTTTGAAACAAAAATAAAACAAGTTCTACATGTATGTGCCAAGTATTATTTTTATGGACGTGAAAAATATATTAAGATAACAGAGTTGGTGGTTAATGACAAGAACAGACAGCTAGATAAATACTTTATTGAAATAGATTGAAAAGGTTTGTCTTCATTGGGTTGTTTTTTTTATGATTGAAAATCCCTCATTAATTTCTATTCTGTTGACCATCAGCTAGGATTTTTGCGGTACAGTTCAGCAATATACGGGCAGAGAAAATAAAAAAAAACAATAATGGTTCTTTGGAAAGGGCTTTGAGCGAAAATAAATAAATAAAAACAAATAAAAATAAATAAAAAATAACGAGAAGGAAGGACCAGACGGAAAGGAAAGTTCGTTAGGTTGTCAAAGATAGACGAGCCGTGACGATGCATCACCGAGATTGGTGGATGCACTTAACCGAGCTGGTACTACCATCCTCAAAGTATCGACAACTTTTTAAGAATGCCACTCGACTTGCTCGTCAACTCGTGCTTTATCTTTTTCCTTTTTCCTTTTTCTTTTCTTGGTGCCTTGTTACTCGTGTCGCCGGTGGTGAAGATGGTGACACTGTTAAAGTTGTCCGGGTCATGATTTAATGTTTCCTTTACTAAAATTATTTTTATTATCCAACCCGACAGTTTAAATTAAATATATCTACAGAGTGATTTATTTAAATTGAACAAAAATTGAGTATTAATAGAGATGGTTATGACTGATAAGTATTATTAGATATTGAGTACGTGCTTTAGATGCTGAAATAGCTAATCTCAGTGTAAAAGTTTTTACTTGTATGAGTTTAATAACTGAAATATACTGCTAGGGTGGTGTTAAGTAGACGCGCTAATGGACTTGAGACACTTTAATGTTGAAAACGCATGAAACTAATTATCGGGTAAAATGAGATTGTGCTGGAACACTTGATATATGTCTACTATATATATATATATATATATATACATATAGGTAAAAGTATGTGTCTATGTGTATGGTATTAATTTAGTCACGTCCAAGTTAAGTGACTTAATGAATTTACGAACACGTTTCTGGTAAAAAAAGAAAAATTAAATGTTAAAAAATAACAGTGATTTATATGGAAGAATAAATTATATAAAAAATGAATTTTTAAGTGACTAATTTTGTTGGTTATTTATTGATCGGGTGATGAGGGGATTAAAATGTGACTGGCGATGGTTTTACAAATGATTGTAATACCCGTCGGGTGGGTTAAACGAAAATACAATCGGCAGATAAATTCGTGAGCAGAAACACGTTCGTGCTAAATTTCCCGTGGGAATGTCTGATGCGCGCTGTATCGTCAATAGCTGTTTCAACGGTAATCGGACAGACAGTGTGTAACATATTGTTTTAAAATAACCCATCTATCGGACAAGTCAACGTTAAATCCTTTTTTAGTTTTTTTTAATTTCTTATTTTTTTTTTTTTTTTGTTTATTTGTTCTGACGGGTCAAAAACTAAAACCAGAACCAAAGTTATTAGTCCGTACATCACTATCAAAAAGTAATAACCATTTTTTCATTCAACCGGAATACCGATCGGTGATATATACTTGAACGAAGCATTAAATATTATTTTTATTGGTAGGTGATATCGGAGCATTACAAAATCGATTGCGTGCAATACCGAAAGGAAATGACGACCAGAAGATTGGATTACTGTTCCAATTTTGTGGATTTTCCGTTTCTCTGGTTGAACGCTTTCTCTGGTTTCTTCTTTCCTAGCTGCATTCCTTTTTCCCCTTTCCTCATTTTTTTTTTTTTATTTTTTTATTTTTTTTTTATTCTTTACGACAGTCTTATTGCTGTCCAAGATCCTCGATATTTCACAGACATCCTAGATAAAAGAATCTAATATATACTGATGATGAAACAATTTTATTTAAAGCCATCAATCAACAAAATAGAAGAAACTTTTTTTCTGGTTGAGGTAAAGCCATGTAGAGCCAAAGAGGGCCAAAGAGGGCCAAAGAGGGCCAGTGTGCAATGTCGCTCCAAATCATGAGTAGACTCTAGTGGGTCTTGTCTCTGTTCTGACATAAGACAACGAGGAACAGTGTAGAGTAAATCTCTGGGAGGAGCTTTCCCGAACAGGAGACCCGTTACGTTTCGTGGAGATAGAACACGTCGACGCCGGAAGCGAACGCCGGTTTCAAACACGTACATCGGATTTTCGTGCATCGTGATCGGATTAGATTCGCCACTGCCGCCGCTACCGCTCTGTCCCTGTTCTCTGTTATGTGTGTTCTATAAAGCATCCCCTTCACTTCTTCACTTCCCTCTTGATCCCCACTGTTCGCTGCTTTATCCGCCGCCATCTACAACTAAACTAACTTTGTCAACAACTTCCGCCAAACTATTCACGTCTTGACATATACTCTAGAATTTTATTGGTCAACAATTATTTAACCACATTTTCGTAACACGTCACTCACCCTTTTTTTTTTTTCATTTTTTTATTAAAAAAATAATTATAATTGACTAAACTAATCGTTTTAGTACTCATTTTTTTTTTTTTTTTTTTCATTTTTTTATTTAAAAAATAATTATAATTGACTAAACTAATCGTTTTAGTACTCATCCTCTGACGTGAATAAATATACATGAGACAATATTAACAACTATAAAAATAATGAGGATAATTTTGGGTGGATTTAAGAAAAGAAGGAAGAAAGGAAGGAAGGAAAAATTTGTCGGAAAGTTGCCTACATTCTTTTACATTTGTGTATATTGCTCTATTGCTATATTGGTATATTGTGACGTTAATGTATTCAATTCTGAAAGCATTCTCGGAAACATTTTATCCGTTATTTTATATTCCCCCTTCTTTTAACGTCTTGAGCGGGCCCTCTGTCACTATCAGCCCTCTTTTCTTTCATCACCCCATATAATTTTGTTGATTTGATTCTTTTTTACTGAGAAGAGTATCAAGACTCCAAGACTCCAAGACTACCCTTAACATTTATCGCAGCTTGTCGAATGTTTCAGGCTCCGGCCCTAATCTCACGTTATTAACTTTTTCCAGAGAACCAGAGAAAAATCCTCGGCTACTTAACTTCCGATCAGGATAGTTATTGCTTTTTTCTTTTTTCTTTTTTCTTTTTCCTTCTTTACTTTTTTATTTTATATTTATACTCAACTGCTACAAAATTAAATTAAAAGAATAATTAATTGCTCAGCTGAAACTTGAGAAAATATTTTTTTTTTTTACCTCCAAGACTCAAAAAAAAAAAAAAAAAAATATATAGAGTCTCAAGATATAGAGATATTCAAGTGTATGTATATATATTGACGATTTTGTCAAATTTATGGTCCCTACTGATAATAAAAAATATATAAAAAAAAATAATCTCATTATGGAGGTATTTTACGCCGACAAGTTGCCAGAAAATAGTGTGTACTCTCATACGCTCCACGTGTTCCATCTAATAAATTGCTAAATTATGCATTGAATATAAATTTAACTCAATTTAACTGCCACTCATACCCACACAACTCATCTATTTGTTACAATATTAATTTTTTATATGTTTACCGTTTATAATTTATAGATATTATTAATTAAATATCTCGTACACTAGCCTGTTTAATTATTTATTATTACACAATTAATTAATTAATTTTAATATTTATTACCCAGCCATCTGCCGTTTCATTATTTATTAGTCGGTTAATTAAATCATTTTTGTTTATTTACAGCTAACGAAATTCCGAAAAAAATTTAGTTTTATTTTCAAAAATAAAAAACTTCTGATTCAACTCTGATTCAGAATACGATAAATATATATGAGGAAAAATTTGATTTTCTTTAGAAATACATGAAATAAATTTTTCTACAATCTGAATACTTTAGGAGTAATTTTATTTCGGAATAAAAAGAAAAAAAAAAGAAAAGAAAAAGAAGCCTGTGCTTGAAAACCGTAACTTGAAAAAGTTTAAAAGTATAAAAATCTTATAAATTTATTACACCAATAATATATCAAGCTATAAAAATATGGGTTACATAAAAAATGAAAATTACGAGTGTGGGGATAGAGAGTGAGTATACATCGTAATTTTAAAAATCTCCAGTGACTATATAATATTACGGGAGCCATCGTGTATGCGTACAAGTGAGAGCTAGGACTTTAATCCACAAAAAAAAAAAAAAAAAAAAAAAAAAAAAAAAAAAAAAAAAAAACATAAGAAAAAACACTCGACTTGGTCGTCTTCTTCTTCTTCTTCTTTTTCTGCACACTTATATATGTAAGTCATAAACATATATTTTTTACTCAGCAGTGTCGGAAAAAATTCATGGCTTATTAAATTCTCTCTCCTCAGTAATAATGATAATAATAATAATAACAATGTATTTATAGATAGAGAAAACATAAAAGTAGTAGCAGTATAAGTAGTATAAGCGAGTAGTAGAGATCGATGTTAAACAGAGCTCTACTCTACACTGATAGCTCGTGGCAATATTAAACCGATTGGACAAAGGTACGGAGCAATTATCAACTTTGAAAGTCGTTACCGCATAAGACTTTACCCGTACTATCGGTTCGGTATTTGAGAGCTGGCTCACTGCACCGGTGGAATGAGAGAATGAGGATGTCACACGTACAAAAGTGAGTGTCACCCTTATATGTCTTCTATATCTGTAGTTTAACAAACTGTGAACTAGATTGTCGTGCCAAACAAGAGCCAGATAGATAATCCGACAAGGAATAAGTACGAGCTGTAAACCAGTATGTGGTTGGGTCCTTCAGTTGAGACCTTCAGTTGAGAAGGGCTCACCACCAATATAAGTACACTACACTCGACTACACTGGTCTACTCTACGGCGGATGTTCTTCTGTAAAAGTAAACCCTAAAGAGGAGAGAGAGAGAGAGGAGAACTTTGGTGAGGAGAACGTATGACCGGAGTATTCAAGTAAAGAGAAACTAGAACTTTTGAGTCGATGGGTTATTGGGTTGTTGGGTTGTTGGGCTGCTGCTTGCTACCCGGATGGATCCCAATTATCGAACTTGTATCCTCGAATTTCAGTGCCAACAACTGCTCTGGTTTAACCATCTCTGTTTCTAATACTTATTGCCGCAACATCCCACTTTTACGAGTTAACCACCGACACACACGTAGAAATTTACAAATTCAAAGGCCAGATGACTCTTTGCCACTCTGGTGGTACAAATTACACATGAGGTTAGTTGGAGAAACTCGAAATGAGAATCATTAAATGCTCTTTTGACCTTTATTATATTATATATTATAAATCTTTTGTGAGATTAAGATTAAAACGCAGAATAAATAATAAAATAGTAAAAGTTTGATTCTTAAACTCGGTGACTTTTAGCTTTGAGTGGATCACCGTTACGTGTACATACTCGAATGCACAGAGGTCACCGCTGTGAAAGACACTAATCCGATTAGCCTGATCGACGGATGCTCAAGGATAGATAGAAGCCCCATCGTTCCATCGTCTGATCGTCTGATCGTCTGATCGTCTGGCTGCCGGCAACAGACTCTACCTAAAGAAATAAATATAAAGTAAAAGAATGATCGAACTAAAGGTATCGAATAGATAAAACAAAATAAAAAAATACATAAGGAAAAAGGAAACAACTAGCGACGTTGCTCAGCAAAGATATCTCCCCTTAAATTTAGTAGTAAGGTGACGGTTCATTTCTTTTATTTTCTTAAGATTTTATCCTCTCAGTATCCACTACATTTTATTTTCTTTATTTTGATCTACCTTTTACTGCTACCACTCGATACTGCTGATCATCCGGGAATTCAATGCTCTCATTCAATCAAACGACGATAAAAGATTTTTATATATACTTAACTTTCTATTGTCATTTTTAATTGATTTTAAAATAATTGTTGTCTATTGTCAGGTACTACCACTATGTTATATTATATATACATATATTTTATTTTTTATCCTGATATTGAATTTTTATTTGGTTAATAGTATCATGCAAAGAGGATAATAAATATAAAAGAGCCTTAAATAGATGAATCGAGTTCAATAAATTTATTTTAGTGGTTTCTCCGCATCACTAATATTATCTAAGATCTTTAAAAGGCCGAGGAGGTTATAAGAATAGAATCGAAACAGTCGGCGGAATTTAAAGTGGGAAATTAAAACTTTTCCAAATATATACTACCAACTGAACAGATGATGGCTACGGCTACGGCTACGGCTACGGCTACGGCTACGGCTATGGCCCTTTCTATGCCGGAGTAAATGTCGATGTGGATGTGGACGAAATCGTCTTTATGCCATTGAGCCAAAGTTCGTGACTTGAATAGCTTTTCTATGATAATCTACCTATCCACTGTATATAATACAGTACAGTATACAAGAGTTTACAATTTGGTCTACACTGTTTTGTTGTGCACAATTCTCTATAAAAGCCTCTAGAAAACAATCCTGGTAATCAAGTGAACGTGCGGTATGCCTCTATAGCTTTATAGCTTTATAGCCCAGTAGTCTTATTGCCCACCGGACACCCTCAGAAATTGTCTCTACTGATATTATGCCTCACATATACAAAACAGCTATATCGACCTTTATGCGATGCTTTAACTGCCGATACTTAAAAAAACCACCGGGTTTATCGTTACTGTCGTTCCTATAATTGCTATTGTTTCTGAATTTAATTGTCTAGATAATCGAACCGCTTATCCCAGAGTTTAATTG
>JZSA01006732.1:0-18638 GCA_000956155.1 Cotesia vestalis | reverse complement strand
AAAAAAAAAAAAAAAAAAAAAAAAAAGTAAAAAAATAGGCAAGGATAGAGGTAATATTACACGTAGACTCTTCTAGACCGAATAGAGCCGTGATAGCTGGTGGAAGAAGCTGACGATGACGGGAACGACGACGAACGCTGAGTTATTAAATTTTGAACGCGCCTCGGCGTGTTATTTACGGAGCATTTCTCGATTAAATTTAATTATCCCCACTAATTTCAGCCAATGAAAATTTATGAGTGAAACCCGCGGGGTTCAACCTACTCTCGCTCTCTTGCTCACTCAACAGCTCGGTTTTTTTTAGATGATTCTCGATCTCGCTTCAGGGTCGACAAAAGTCTCTTGGACTAAAAGTAATTTATCTCTCATCTCTCATCTCAAGTAATACCTCACCTCTAACTTTACATTTTTTATTTTTATTTCATCGCGAGTAATATTTCAAAAATTATAAAACTTTGCTGCTGCCTTAAAAATTACAAATTGCAAAATCAACTAAAGAAATAATATTTTTGACATTAAGTTAGAGCTTATTCAATACACTCGGTTTATAACTTTTAAGAAAGTACTTTAAACAGTTTTAAAGAGTACTTAACTTTTTTAAATAAAAATATATATTATTGAATTATATTTTCCATCAATGTTTTATCATCTAATTAAAATGACGTTTAATATTTTATTATCATCATTGTTGTTGTTGTTGTTGTTGTTGTTATTAACATTACACGGTGTAGCAGGATCGCTAATGGCATTGGAATATAATTATGTAGCTCGATCGATTAAAACCAACGACCGGTGAAAATTTTACTAGACCAAAATCTATATATCTATAGAGAGAGTTTTTAATTTAATCCGAAAGTTTACAACGCGTGTGTTGAACTTTTTTTCTATTCTGTTGAGTTGGGTTTAATATTTCTTTGAGTACTGAATAATTAACCTTAATAACACAATCTCAATTTTATCTACAAGTTTATAAATATTTTATATTGATTAATAATAAACGATAAAAGTAATATAGATTATTAAAGTTTAACACTAAAATGTTTGAAACATTGGAAATAAAGTTTGACAATTTTAAACAAGTTTAGCAATAAAACTAACGGGAAATTGAGGCTTAAAATAATAATCCTCTCATCATATATAAATAAAGTAATATAAATATAAATATAAATATATATGTATGTAAAAAATGGTTAAAAGTATATAAAAGCATTAAAGAAAAGTTTTAAGGATTATTGTTATAGCATAGTATAACCGTGTTTAAACTTTTACCCACACCACAATACAGTACTCCGTCCACTGTAGTAATGGGTTGTATCAACAGTATGTTAGCGTCTCTATTTATTTCTCGGTGCTGTATACAAAATACTATTTGGACAAATTGCACCGACAGGAGGTGAATATGCCTTGACAACCTAAAATTGAGTCTTCTCTCTCTCTATATATATATATATATACATTGACTTTTTTTATTATTATTAAATAAAACCAAACAAAAACAGACGGACAGTTGAAATAAAAACAGTAAAATGTGTTGCTCCATTAAATTTCTTACGATGAATTAGAGCAGACAGGAGTAGAACAAAAGTACAGAATTACCGTTCTCTGGCTTCCGACCTAAGTACCTATATATAATGCATAGATATAGATGTATAGATATACCAGGGTGGATTTGTACTCGCGGATGCTGCGTGAGGCTCTCAACTTATTTTAAATAATTAATCAGATTCTCTGTTTAAATTTTACCAAGAGCAGTTACCGGGAATATTTCAATCAACTTAAATATTATTTTTTATTTCCTTATTTTTTTATTTAAAATCAATTTTAGGCTCAAGTGAAAAGTTTATTAGGGCTTAGTATATAATATTTAAGCTGATAAAAAGTTAACGACAGGGTGCGGTCAGATCTAGTATTTTTTTTATCGAAAAAATATAATTAATAATTATTAAACTTTCGGTGAGGATTAAAAATTTAATAAATATTTATTAAAACCACCACCACAATCACTGGCTTTCCAAGCTAACACTCCAACTTTGGCGTCACGTGTTGACTAGACCAACAAAAAAATTATAAAAAACTAAAACAATCTTCGCCCTTTATGTTAAATAAAAAAAAAAAAAAACCACGATAATAAATTCATAAAATACCTCCAAGTCATCTGATGATGATATTTTATCAGAAACTCGAGAAAAAAAAAATAATAAATTTATTTTTCTTTTCAATAAATCACTCTTATATATATTTTATTTCTGCGCTGTTGACACTGGAAAAAACGCTCCATGTAAGTATTTGTAAGTCAAGTGGATGGAAAAATATTATTCTATGAGAGAAATAATAATAATAACTATTTCAGATATTTAATAACAATAATAATTTTTTTGATAAATAATTGGTGAATGTTATAATTTTTGATCGATCATTTAAAGTAAATGGAATCATAAAAAGTAAAAAGTAAATCGACAAAAATTTATACGGAATTGAATGGATAAAATATAAATTGTCGAAGAGAATGAGTTGCATCAAAGAACTTTTGGTGATTACATTCTACAAGAGTGCTTGTGACACGATAAAGAGGGCAACTGAACAAAGAGAAAGATAGACAGAGAGATCGAGTGTGTGTACAGTCTGTTGTACATTATAACGTTCGAGTCCTCTGAAAGCACGCGGGATTTAACGTCAGAACGTCACTGTGAGATATGTGTATAACACAGTATAAGTTGTTTTACTCTCGAGCCTTATACGTTATATAACATAAATGTATAACCATAATACGGGAGCTGTACCTATCTATAGTACGCTCTAGGACAAGTTAAAACAGACTGAAACTTGTTCGCTTGTTCACTTGTTCATTTATTGTTCGCTTGACTTATTGCCTGAAGCCTTCTCGAGATTAAAAAATGCCTCTTTTACGGTTTTTACTCTTTTATATTTTTAATCTCTCTCAACCGCGAATCGATAATTTACAATTCTCACGCATTTATTAAGTTTAAACGGGTGAAATAATAAAAACTCTGTTTTTTTTTTTTCGTAAAAATAAAATAAGTTTAAGCGGTAGCTATTATCGACAGGTTCGTGTTTAAAGTCCAATGAAGCTGGTCTCGTTAATGATTCTCTACTACCGTTGATCGTTAAAGTTTTCACAGTGGTCTATATCTTGTTTTATAGTCCGATCCTCTGTCTGCATGCTTTAGAGTACAGTCTAGAGTCTAAAAGATGGCTTTAATTCTCTTGTCTTTTAAGAATTGCAAATTAGATGTCACGTCTTTTATTACTTAAAATATCTTCTAACGAATAACCTAACGAATAAGCGCCTTTGCACTCTTATGATATTCAAATTATCCTGACGACCCGCCAAAGACACCCAAGTAATAACTCCCAGTCGGAAGATTTACTTTTAATCACTAGGAAATTAGTCAAAATTTTTTCATAAAGATCATTTTTATATATAATCGAGTTTCCAGAAGTAATTAATCACTTTTTGTTAAAAAAGAAAAAAAAAAAAGTAAGCGGAAGCTACTGGACTAAAAAAGTCCTGCTATTTTTATTTTTTTTTTTTTTAATTTACTAAATTTTACAGGAGCTTAACTGGTTCAAAAGCATTTCTCATTTCACGGATAAGAAATTCTTACCTGGTGACTATCTTCAGACAAAAGTCTCGACTATTCAAGAATTCGACAGAGTTCCTTTGATAAAAATAATAAATTTAGAGAACGCTTTTGCCAGTGAACTAACTACTATCGATTATCTAAGTTTTATGGAGGTAAACACATTCAACAGAAGCGGCAAATGTGCTTACATAAAACTTTAAAACAACCAAAGTATCTTTCACTTTACATTAATCATTTTTATCTTCGATAGCTATTAATTTTTAAGTTTATTTATTACATAAAGCGCCATCCGGTTATCATTTACCGAGTAAATATGCCAAAAATCGAGTATGAATTGATATATGATTACTGTGATTTAATCATCAATTATTGTTTAATAAATAATTAAATTTTGTTAAAAGTCATTCCAGATTAACTTTTATTTGCAAATTAAATTCAAAACAGAGAATTACTTGATAGAAATTCAGGATGTTAATAACAACTGAGAGTTTCTCTTTGATTCTCCAAAATATTTCGAGTTTAATCTACATGTAAAGTATTAATTTGAATACATTTCAAACGTGCTGCAAATTCTGTTATCGATCGATGTAACGTTTGTAAAAAATTCAGAATAAACTGGAATGTGTGAGACTTTGAATTTCCTAGACAAGACATAAATAAATAATTAAACAGATGAATTAGATATTTGGGGAAAAAAAAAAAAGTCAAGATAAATAAGTAAAAAAGTATTGACAAATCCATAAACCCGACAGAAGATTAGGTCTCACTAAATGAATGAATAATGGAGTGCAAACTGTCACAGTAAACAACAACAACAACAAGAATAATAATTAATGTCTCAAAGGAGACATTGGTTGTTAGTTGTAGAAGAAGAACTAGGTGGTCACTCGATTATTCAGAGGATTTTACTTGACATTTTGGGTAAAACAGAGTAGAACAGAGGCCATACATTTAGAGGATAACTGCAAGCCGTTAGCAAATACGAGATATAAAGGGATACCTTTTCGGTAGTAATATCTCATGGGAAATGACCAGTCCCGTCTCCCGTCTCCCGTTTTACTGAAAATGCGATACAGATAGTGTCTGCGAGGGTTAAAATCCCGTCTAGCCTCTATCGTTTATCCCGACGAATTACCCTACACCCATTTACTATTTTATTATCTTTTCGGGCATCAGGTGTTTTCTGACTTGTCCACGACGTGCTTATTTCCTTATTCCTCATTTCTTATCCCTTATCGTTTATCCAATAATCTTAGATCTCAGAAAAGCATTACTTTTATCCAGATAAAGATAATAATAATAATAACAATTAATGAAAAAAAGCTAAACAAATCCTTGAGTTAATAATTCAAAGTAATTGAGATATAATCTCTGTAGATTTTTTTTTATTAATATCATTATTATCATAGTAGAATATGATCTCGACTCCTCGGGGAATATTTTAAATCTGTTGATGGGATTTTTAACGATTATTTAAAAGTATCCATATTCTTCAATATACTCTTGGGAGTTTTCTCAACAAGGTTAATATATAATGAAGATTGGCAGAGTTTCTTGAAGGGAGCTTTTGTTCCATTCACAAGAGAGTTAACATAATATTTGCCATTGAAATCCTTCTGCGCTAACTCCATTATGCTTTCAAGATCGTTAGAAAATAGAAAATAAAAAATTATACCTTTCAACTTTATGCTATATACTCGAAAATTTTGTCGAGTGGGTGTGTAGTGTGTTCATGCAAAGCCCCTAGGTCAAAACTACTATCAAATATATACATATACACTCGACTAATATTATGTATAACATGGAACATACTACGATAACGAGATTCTTGTTTGTTTGATATTGTCTCTTCATTATGAGATACACAACATTATCCAATATAAATATTTGAAATATATTTTTATTTTATACTTATATTATCTTTGTCACCCACGAAATTGTTATTATTATTATTTTTTAAAATACTAATTTATCACCTCAAGTAATTTTAATATATTATTGAAGTTACTAATTTTTATGTGCTTCGAGAGTACACTGAATTCGTGTACTTTTAATTACCGGGTAAATTTTTTTTTGTCACACTCATGTTCTACCACAGGCTAAAATAGTTCCGAATGGAGCGAGAAATTTTTATCCCGCCAACTCCAACAGTTAATTACCAGTATCGTTATCACCAACCATTAATATAAAAGCTCAGACTATTGTACTTTTATTTTTAAATTTAACTCACCTTTTTTAATATGATTTTTCTCTTTACTCGTTTCAGTTATGCAACCATTTTACAACCAGTAATTATTAATAACGCCGTCAAACTGGGGGCGATAAAAAATTCTACTATTTAATATTTAACGACATAATTTTTTACTGTCAATTACTTTATTGTACTGTAAATTTTTTATAGCCAGTCTAATAATTAAAAAAAAAAAAAAAATTGCATAACGTTTTAACAAAACAGATAGAAAAAATAAAAAAGGGTTCTTTAAAATGGGCGATTACAGTTTTTACGGCGTGTAACTGACTTGATAAGCTTAACGTTAATCTGAGCTTACGCAATTTCATCCAGCGAAAACAGCAAGATTAGACTACCCGCGACGATGTATACGTACAATATTTACAATATATACAATATATACAATATATACAAAGGAAAAGAGAAGGGTAACCGCAACGTGAAACACCTTGCTGATCGTCAGTCTTAAATATTAAACCTCTTTATCTGCCATAACGGTTTAGTCCTCGTTACGTCGTTTTGCTTTTGTTGAGGTATACCTCTTTTGATTTTTTTTTCTTCTTTTTTTTCTTTTTTTCTTAATTACAACCATCAAAGTAATGGCTGAAACTAATTAAAACTCATCCCACTGTAACAAAATCTTTTAACGGTACTTTTATTTTAGAGAGAAAAAAAAAATAAAAATTTTATCGCAACTATTTTGGTGACGTGGAAATAGACACTGCAGCAAATGTTGCAGGTTACTTTTTGATATGCCAGAGCCGATTCCAGAGATGTTTACCTAGGACAATTGCCCAAAAAGAAGAATCTTGAATAAACTAAAAATTTATTTCTCGATTGTGTATTTATGTTAGGATAGAAAGTGTCGGCACACAATGCGACATGCTGCAAATAAAATAGAATAAAATAGAATAAAATAGATACGGTGTATCTGTCGTGTATTTACCTTGTTTCGATTTACATTCACCTAAACACCCTTGCAATTGGAATAAAGTGTAAAAAAGTAAAAAAAAAAAAAAAAATAAGACTGTACGCTCTAAAGTAATACGTCTCGGGGTCTCCGGGTCTTGGAGAGTTTTCCACCAGCGCAACGGTGTCATTTCTATTGAAACTATCGATGGATTTAAAAGCAAACCTTTTTCCGTTTTCTTATTCCCGTAGCAGGTTATATTTCGACTCACCAGCAAGAAATAAAAACAAAAATATATAACTACTGCAATGCCGATATATATTCTAGTACTTTTCATTTCTATAAAATTCTTCCGTCACGTATATAGCTTCATAGTGCACCACTGGTACAGCTTTTTTCACACTCTCAGAGACCTTAAAAATATTTTTGCTAACTCTTACACGTATCTGATACGTCATCATTTCTATCGAGTTTTTTTTTTTACATTTTTTTCCGACTTGAGTTTTTGTTTTCCAAGACTTTATAAACTGCATCGAAAAAGTTTTTATCCAACCGCAGTATCCTTAGTATACAGTCTATAAACTTTAGGGAAAAGAAAAATAATAAAAATAAAAATATGGATGAAAAAATATGCTTATCCAGTAATGGTAAGGTCTATATAAAAAATGAGTGTATTTGAATGTTTGGAAGTAAGCCAATACAAACTAAATAATTTGTGTACATAATTGTCAAAAGTATGGATATAGGTTTAAGGTCATGATTAATCACAACGTTGTTTAATTAAATCAAGTGGTTTTTAAAACAAACAACTGCGATAACTCGGCGCAATTAACGAGCCGTAAAATTCCGTTCATCATTGCAGAGCTTATCCTTTTGAAAGCACACATCAATCACAGTGGGATCGATCTATATGACCTCTTACACATATGGGACCGTGCAGAATAATACCTCTATCTCATCTATATACTATACACATATATGGATTTACGAGTTGATAGTAGATCCCTGATTATCCGTCCAATTAAATCAAATAGCTTGTTACTTTACTTTGGTAATTGTTCAACTAATTCCTCACATATCATATTTTGAATTTACCTCTTAAAACATAATCTCTTTTTTTAATTTAAATAAAATTTTAATTTTTAATTCACGGTCAGTTATTTTCTTCAGAGTATAATGTTAAAAAATGTTAAAAAATGTTAAAAAATGAAAATTAGCTGAAATTATAAAAGTTTTATGTATAATTTATTCAGAAAACATCTCAGGTAACTAAATTCAACGTTATCCATTATTTAAACAGCGTTCACACATACATTACATGAGCAAACATATCCTGAAATGCTTGCTAATTGTGAGTTAATTAATTGCTTGTCAGTTTACTTTGTGAGAAGTCTCACTAGTCACGTTCAATAGATATGTTTGACACAAACATTAAATACATACACTTGATATATATTCTTCATCTCTCTCTTTTAATTATTAATTTAAAAAATAATTATTAACCATTTGTAAGTCTAATAACTAAATAAATTGAAATGAAAAACCCGTTAAATCGATAATAATTATATAATCGTCGAGCGATTATATCAAGATAATTTGAGAGTTTATGAAAGAAAAAAGTAATAGGATAGTGGGTTCTTTGATGACTCAATATCACCGTGAACCCTTTCAATATGCTTGTGAAAGTAAAATTAATTTCCTGGGCACTAATCTCTCGGGTTTTGTGCCTGATGTCAATTTCCCTCGGTTGCACGTGTTTCCTTGTTCTCACTACACTGAGACAACTATATAATAGATTAATGCCAGTATTGAAAGTCCTCTATTATTATTACTTATAATGGTATATATTTTAATATTGTTTTATAAAATAAAATATGAATAATATGTAAATCAACTATTTAATTCCAGTGACCGTATGAATTAAATAGTTTAATATGTTAAATGTAAACCGAGTAGCCGAGAAAGGGTTGATGGGTATTTCAGGTATCTTGCGCTTTGTGTCACCAATAATTATGTAGTAGAGAGCAGTACTGGGTATCCTGCAGTCTTATCGCTATACATATATATATATAGTTTTGCTCTGCTGAAGTAATATACTATTATATAGAACTAGCTAGGTGTATAACGTGTCTGAGTTATGGCATGCGAAGCTCGTTTAATGTATTGAACCCACCACCACTCAAGATAACTATCTGGTTCTGTTTCTGGTGAGACACTCTGTGGATAATGCTTACTTCATCAAAGATTTATTATTTCGCTTGAATTGCATTAAAATTTTTTAACCGAATAAGTAAATTACGACTAAATTGAGCTAAGAAAAGTATTATTATTATTATTATTATTATTATTACTTTTCTCAGATATGCCGTTACAGATAATGAACGACTGCTGAGCTTGCATAGTTTTTTGCCAAACGGATTATTTCCAATTACGACCCCTATTTTTCGGGTTTAAATTTAGATATCACAATTACGGTAAATGGCAAAAGGTAATGATAATGCTACTACCAAGAAAACATTCTCTTTTAATAGGTTTAATAAGATTTTTTATAAGAAAAAAGCGTCAAATGAATACTAGCTCGATCGATTTAATAGAAAAAATTTTTTTTTCTTTTTTCAACTGTAACTTTCTATCCAATAATATTTTAATAATAGAAAAAAAAAAAAAAAAAACTAAAATGATTGTTACAGAGAACAAAGGATGCATGAAAAAGTATTTTTGTTTTTCATCCTTCTGATGCAATTAACAATCTTTTATTCAAATTAAAAAGTATGTATAAATATGAAGCAACTGACCGTATCACGTACAATTTTAACTCTTTTATACTCAGTGCGTCGGTAAAAATAACCACAACTAGTTTTTAATTAATAACTTAATTAACGATTTTACTTAAAAAAAAATTTTTTTTTTTTTTTATCATTTGTCGTTGTAAAAAAATGAAACAATAGATCGAAATATTATTTGTTGAAGAAGCTTTTTGTATGTAAATTAAAAATAAAATGAAATATTTTTGACTTGGTTATTTTTAGTGGAAATGAAATTGGGTAGAGAATTGTACCGAATGAATTAGCGATAAAACGTGCTGTAGAATACTTAATTTTGGTGGTAGAATTGTGAAGCAACTTTAACGGAGCTGCGAATACTAAATATATGGATGTATAGATATATAGATATAAATAGTGATAAAGGTGAAGAACTTGTATTCAGAATTTCATGGACCCGCGGCTGACACTTAAATAAACTGAAAACCCTCTGAGAAATTATTGCGGAATTCTGTCGCAAGAGTTTTCTCACTCTTTCTCACTCTTTCTAACTCTTTCTAACTCTTTCTAACTCTTTCTCACTCTTTATAGGATGGTAGAGGCGGTTGCAGACGAGTTGACTGTGGGATTCATCTCGATTAAAATAGTAAGTGGAAGCGTGACAATGCATTTTCTCATTATTCCATCTCTTGATATTTACGTTCATTTGGTTGTACCCAAATATAGAGACATAACACATAAACACACATAGATACGGGTTCTAATAGAGAAAACTTTAACAGTCCTGTTATTATAAGACAATTGTACACATTCCATTTAAAAGCTATCTCAACACTCTCAAGCTTTAATTAACGAGCTTACTGCTATATTGATAATTAACCTTCTTTGTATATACAATCGTTGATTTATTCACTTAACTATTTCCTAAACAATTGTTTATAATAAACCCCTTTTCTCCGTTCTCTTATCTTAATCGATAGTAATAATAATATTAACGGAGCAACAAATCATTTACAGGATTTAACTTGATAAAAAAATATCCATTTTTTAATCATAAATTTACAAAGAATATTATATACTTAGTCTTGGTAAATATATTCCAAGAAATCGTTGAAAATTAAATATTAAAGTTTAAAATATATTGTTTTTGTAATGAGAATATGTTATGGAAAAAATTCAGCTTACCGTCCAACGACTCTTGAAATTTAAATTTTTAAATTTCCGGCATAAATTGCCTTTTTAAAAATCCAATAGCATTTATTTTATAATTTTTTCGGAATATTTTCTAACATTATAAACTTGTCATCACTTATAATACATCTCAATATTTATTGTATTATTTTTATAGTGGAGTCAATTTATATAGTATGTCCAGTATAGTAGATGAATGTGTGTGAAATCCTCATAAGTTGAAATATGTCGAGACTTGTGGGTCTTCTTTATGATTCAAGTTTATCTATGAATAAAATATTAGCCAAACTTTAATATTTTTTTAGGAAATCTAATTTTAAGATAGATTTATGTGTACCTTGATCGTATCCTTGCTTCTATTTCTGATATCTGGTATCTCTTCCCTACTACTCTAGCTCCTTCTATTTGGTGATATACAGTTATATATCTTTTATAAAATATTCCTTCTTCAATCGCTTAAATTCACATCTCAATTTAGATTTTTTTTATTTCTTTTTCATAAATATTTATCAAACTCTTAATGTTGTTAATCTCTTTTTCATTGTCAGTGCATCATTATTTTTATTCTTATACAAAACAAAGCATATTTCCTTTTTTTTTTTTCTTTTGTATTATTTCCAACAGTTGATTTACCTAACTGTATAATTGAACGGGATGAGGGTTTGACCATTTGCAAAATATGCATAATATGGTAATTCAAGTACGCACGCCGGCTGCTAAAGTACCGGCTCGCGATCCCACAAATAATAAGTCATATTACTGCTGGGTCACGTTTAAGTGCACTTAGTTTAATTTTATAACAAGAAAAATTTATTATTAACTTAAGCTCCTGGTATGAAAATTTGTTTAAGAAAAAAAAATATTCATTGAAATATTGAGTAAATTTTAAAATAAAAAATAAAAAAATTTTGATTAATATATATGTTTTATTTTCTTTACTGTCTCAAGTAACGATATCGCTTACTCGAAGGATTTTATGTTTAAAACTCTCGCAGTCAGACAAAAGATATTGCATTGTCAGTAGTTTCACTACAGTAGCTATTCCTGGTATTACCTCCTACAACTACAACTACACCAGTAGGTTAAAGGGGCTCGTAAAAAAGTTTATACATTTTATTTTTCTTAGTAGTAACTTTAACCTGGGCAAAAACAGTTAAGTCACAAAGAATCCGGGCCACGTGATCCACAAAATCCATCCCAAATCATCCGGGCAAAACTTTTTAATTTACTATCCTGGAAATTTTATGAAAAATAATTTAAATAAACTTTTGGAATATTAATAAACTATATTCTATAGAGAAAAGTCTATATGATATAATAACTAGAAAGGCAGAAAATCTAAAAAAGTGGAAAAAGTGAAAAACTGAAAAGCAGAAACCCAAAGTGTCTCATAGAACTACAAACATTAGTAATATGTCGGTAGGAATATTAGGATAGGAATGGTTGCATGTCCCAGTGGAACTCTGGAGTTTCGCGCGGATTAGAGGAAAAGCCTTCTCAAGCTCCAAACGGGATGGGATCCTGCCTCTACCTTGTTGGGAAAGCCACATTAAACATTACGCAAGCTCTGACTGCTAACAGAGCAAGGAGTCTCGTTCATTTAAACGTTGGTAATGTATCTGTGTGTATATAGATATTCTGTACATTAAATGATGCGCCAAAAGCTGTACAGATATTAGGAATAACGTGATACCAGATAAAATACCTCCTGTAAAGAGTTTTCGATGGTTACTTATTTTCTCGCCCGTGTAATGCTAAAAGTGTATACCGGTGTCATTATCGAAATGGTTTATGAGCTCATAAGCTCCCAGTTCACGGTAACGCTACTGCTAAACCTCGGCGGATATAGTTTTTCACTCCCAAGCATCCACTATTACATCTACCTTACCGCTTCGTTAAAATAATTGTCGACACCGTTGGTTAATGTTTTCCCTTCATAAATCTTTTATATTAAAAATTATAATCCCAACAACAAACACTATATTTTTCTATTTACCAGGCTCATCGTTACTGTTATCATTATTTTTATTATTAGATGTGTGCGAATAGTTTGAATAATTCTACCAGTAGCATTAAATTTTAACACTATTCACTTTTTATTGTATTCAATAAGGTGAGTCATTTGCTAGATTGAGTTTCCAGAGAACGAAAACAAAAACAAAAATTTAAAACATAATATTGTTATATAATTATTCCGATTGTTGACATACAGGATATATAGATAAAGGCTTGAGCGAAAAAAAAAAAAAAAAAAATTAAAATATAAATATCGAGAGGATGTTGTGTGGCGGTGCTGTGGATTCCCGTGAAGAGACCGAGCAGAACACGCCGGGCGCGATGTACCAATTGTGGCTTTGGTCGCGTCAACTCCGTACATATAGAGCACACACATCGAGACGACAGTACTACTGGATATCTATTTGCGTTGCTCCATTACTCGTGGTTTGGATCAACCACCCCAGGACAACATCCGTCACTCCACTGTATATGTAGCTACGTATGTGCCGGTACGTGAATTGTCATGCTGTGTTGCATTGCGTCAATTCCCAACGCTTAGTCCACTTTGATAAATTTTAAATATTTATTTTTTATAGTTTTTATTAAAGTTAGAAAACTCAAAAAAATTTTTACCGAGTTGTTGAAATATTTATACTGAAAAAAAAAAAAAAAAAAATTAAGTCATTACTGATGTGTAAATATATTAATAAAAGAAAAATATCAGAGCAGGGTCTGACTATACAACAAGTTTTCTACTTGAAAGTTTTTTATACTGAACAGAGTTCTCGTATGCTTCATTACATTGAGGCTAATTATTCACTTTAATTTTTATTATTATTATTATTATTATTATTATTATTATTATAACTATGTAATAATACATAGACACATAGTTTGATAAAAGTTTACGAGTTTAATTTACAATACAAATGATATATTAATTAAGTTAAATATTCTGGAGCAGAGTTTCGCTAAAATACTTGACATGTTAACTCAATTAGTAGCCTTATTTATTTTAATTGGATCCTTTTGACCCTTAATTATTCATTACCGGTGAACTTTTGAGGATAACTTATTATTATTATCATTATTATAATCAAAGAATAATAAGTGACAAAATCATTATTGCTATTATTATTTTATAATGTAGTAATTGGGTATTAGGAGTAATACCGAACAAGGAGGTTTCAAGTTTGTTATAAAAGTTATGAAGAGTTAAATAGAGGTATTGGACATTCCAATTAGAGGATAGTAAAAGCAAAGGCAATAAGATATAATACCAGTAGCATACTGGCAAGAAGCACCAGAAACGGCCAGATATATATATATATATATAACTTGGATCGAACTTTTCTTCACGTGAATGCCTTTCAATGGTCGATTCAATTGTCTGACTCAACCCAGTACACTTGCGTGCAGCAGAAGCTCCTGGGCTACGAGAGTGGAGAAGTCTAAGAGGAATTCGATACCGAGTTCGAAGGATTTTATATTTTCAGAAGAAATCTTTTACCTCCGTTTCTTTTCAATATTTTTTTCTCTTTCTTCTTCAAGGAAAGCGACTACCGCGTTAAAGCTTCCAGAGAATCCACCTGCAACTGCGAGGATAGCAATAGCTGTACTACTGGTGAAAAATCCATGTACCGGAATTAAAAAAAAAAAGTTATCTTTACATCCGAATTCCTTATTTATATTTAAAGAATTAAAATAAAATTTATACTCTAACTAGACACTTTACAATCAACACTTTCAGATAAAATTATTTTATTTTATTTTATTTTATTTAACTGTAATTTAAAAACAAGACTGTACGTGATTTACCGGACTAATAAATTCAGTAGATACAAACCACTTCGTGGATTAAGACAAATAAAAAGCTTACAAATAACCGGACGAGCTAGGTGAAGAATAAAAAAATAATGTATAAAAAAGAGATGAGAAAATTTTAGAAGGAATTGGGTTAAGTCGTAAGGGTTTCATCGATTATTTTCTTCAACCGTCTCAAGCATATTTTTTGTGTGTATATACCAAACTGCCTAGGAACCCCAAGAGCCAAAATATATTATATCCCGAATAATTTAACAGGGTAATCGCTTATATATTAGCCTCTTGTTAGCTTTCTTAAAACTTTAATCAATTGCTTAGATTAATTATTTACTGTAATTAAAGTACACTGCTGTTATCGTTTCATTGTTTATTTGTGGGTTTCAATAATTAAAAGACCAAAGTAGAAATGTTTTTTTTTTTCAGTAACTTTATTATCTCTGACGAAAAAAAAAAAAAAAAGCTAATATTATAATACGCTCGAGCTTAAAAAACTATTTTTCATACAATATGACACTATAAATTATAAAAGGTAAGCGCTAAAAAAAAAAATAATTACTTAAATACAATAGATAACGCTTGGTGTTGTGTATCGATATTGAGTAGACCCAAGGTTATTTATTGTTTAGAAACGATATATTTATGACCTTTGGATGAGATTGTTATAGCTGAATAAAAGATAGATAGTATTAATAATTATCATAGAGTATATAAATTAAACAATAGGTACTCTCTGGTGGATTAATATTATACTAGTTGATTACTTTATATTATATTATTGTAAAGAAACCTAAAAAAATTTGTTGGTAACTTGTATCATTAATGTCATATATTCTATATTATGATAATAGTAATAATAATCAATAAGTAGAAAAGTCCCGTAAATTCATAAATTGTAATTAAATAAATGTAGGTTACGTGTGACTGAAAAAAAAAAGGACTTTACTTCCATTGGTTTGACTTGACAAGTCATTAGCGTTATTTATTTTTACATTTTAGTTTGTTAAAATTAAAATAATATATTATTTCTATTTAAATGAGAATGAAAAGTTAAATGATATGGATTAATTATTTTTAAAAATTTGGATTATGTGGATAAAATAATATTAATGAAGCAAATGTCATCTATAAGGAAATAGAAATACAAGAACGTTGAAACCGATAATGTTTTTTATTTTTTGTTATTGTTTTTCCAGAACGAGGTAGTAAATGAGTAAACGAGCAGAAAATAAAATAGAGATAATAAAAAAAAAGGATAATGAGGAGCTAGGGGGATAAAAGGAAAGGAAAGGAAACGGAAAATAAAACAAGTGAAGAAATTCGTTAACTCATCACATTGAGCTTGAGTGTCACGACAAATAGAATCAGCGAAATTGGAAATAAGGTGGGATTTAAGCGAAAACAGACAGACGGATTCTCATCATAAGGCTTCGGGATATTATATTGAGAAAATAGAAAAAATAGAAAAAACATAAAGTTGAGAATAGAAAGAAGAGAAAGGATAGTAAAGCCACGATGGAGTCTCGTTCATTTAAACGTTGGTAATGTATCTGTGTGTATATAGATATTCTGTACATTAAATGATGCGCCAAAAGCTGTACAGATATTAGGAATAACGTGATACCAGATAAAATACCTCCTGTAAAGAGTTTTCGATGGTTACTTATTTTCTCGCCCGTGTAATGCTAAAAGTGTATACCGGTGTCATTATCGAAATGGTTTATGAGCTCATAAGCTCCCAGTTCACGGTAACGCTACTGCTAAACCTCGGCGGATATAGTTTTTCACTCCCAAGCATCCACTATTACATCTACCTTACCGCTTCGTTAAAATAATTGTCGACACCGTTGGTTAATGTTTTCCCTTCATAAATCTTTTATATTAAAAATTATA
The DNA here is from genome assembly GCA_000956155.1 of Cotesia vestalis. Lineage (NCBI taxonomy): Eukaryota > Metazoa > Arthropoda > Insecta > Hymenoptera > Braconidae > Cotesia > Cotesia vestalis. The sequence goes on along the minus strand of JZSA01006732.1, from coordinate 2,228 downwards.
ATCCCAACAACAAACACTATATTTTTCTATTTACCAGGCTCATCGTTACTGTTATCATTATTTTTATTATTAGATGTGTGCGAATAGTTTGAATAATTCTACCAGTAGCATTAAATTTTAACACTATTCACTTTTTATTGTATTCAATAAGGTGAGTCATTTGCTAGATTGAGTTTCCAGAGAACGAAAACAAAAACAAAAATTTAAAACATAATATTGTTATATAATTATTCCGATTGTTGACATACAGGATATATAGATAAATGCTTGAGCGAAAAAATTCAAGGAAAGCGACTACCGCGTTAAAGCTTCCAGAGAATCCACCTGCAACTGCGAGGATAGCAATAGCTGTACTACTGGTGAAAAATCCATGTACCGGAATTAAAAAAAAAAAGTTATCTTTACATCCGAATTCCTTATTTATATTTAAAGAATTAAAATAAAATTTATACTCTAACTAGACACTTTACAATCAACACTTTCAGATAAAATTATTTTATTTTATTTTATTTTATTTAACTGTAATTTAAAAACAAGACTGTACGTGATTTACCGGACTAATAAATTCAGTAGATACAAACCACTTCGTGGATTAAGACAAATAAAAAGCTTACAAATAACCGGACGAGCTAGGTGAAGAATAAAAAAATAATGTATAAAAAAGAGATGAGAAAATTTTAGAAGGAATTGGGTTAAGTCGTAAGGGTTTCATCGATTATTTTCTTCAACCGTCTCAAGCATATTTTTTGTGTGTATATACCAAACTGCCTAGGAACCCCAAGAGCCAAAATATATTATATCCCGAATAATTTAACAGGGTAATCGCTTATATATTAGCCTCTTGTTAGCTTTCTTAAAACTTTAATCAATTGCTTAGATTAATTATTTACTGTAATTAAAGTACACTGCTGTTATCGTTTCATTGTTTATTTGTGGGTTTCAATAATTAAAAGACCAAAGTAGAAATGTTTTTTTTTTTCAGTAACTTTATTATCTCTGACGAAAAAAAAAAAAAAAATGAAAGAAAAACAAATTTACCCAGTTTAAAAAAGTTATTAATTCTTTAGAGTACCCCGTAATTGTATAAAATGAAATAATATTTGAAAAAGTACCCTAAACGTCAACTTATTTTATTTATCCCTAGAGTTATTGCTAATTAAATTTAAAACTTTAAAAAATATTTATCATCACTTAATTTTTTTGAACACTAACGAAATAAACTCACGCGATTATGCAAGCATTTTTTTTTTTTTTTAATTAAAAGCTAAGACAAACAATCTAAACTGGGACAAAAACTGAAACTTTACTCTTGCTTCTACCTTTACTGGCTGTCCTTTGAAACTTCTTTTAAACAGTCGTCTCGAATTATCATTATTATTATTATTATTATTATTGTAGTACTTGTAATTACCATGCCTTCTTCTCTTGACAGTGATTATATTTTTTATTAACGATAAACAAATAATGTATCCATTTTAGAGATATAAAAAAAAAAAAAAAAAAACGAAATTTTTTTTTAATTAATTAATAATTTTCTTCTTATTATTATTATTATTCATTTTGATAATAGTAAAATAATAAATAAAAGGATTATTATTGTGGGTGAAACCAGTAATGATGGTCGCTTCCGTCACCGGAAATTATCCTGTGGTGTCGAGAGGAAATTCATAAACTAATATCTTTAATAGGAATATTCGCGTTTACTTATTATATGTAAATTATACATTGATGCATATGTAGTTGAGTTTGGTTAAGACACAAGCCAGTTTTGGGTTTCACCTTTGGGAATTCCGGCGTTAAAACTTTATCCGACTTAGTTACTAATGGATAACTTTTGTGTCATGATCCGTCCATACATTACTCTTATAAATTAATAATACAACTTCTACACAAACTTACTCATTAAAACATCAATTATTAATTCTTTAACCATCATAAATTACCATTCCATTAAATACAGTATATTATTAATTCATATAAAAATAGTACGCTTGCTCTTTATCAATATAAATATTAAAAGTATAATAACAGAATATTAATTTATTATTTATTATACGAGTATAACTGGGTAATCTTTGTTTGTAGATTGTAATCCACCCGACGAGATAAAACACTAAAATTCAATTTATAAATACTATATTTATATTTATACATACATTTTTCTTTTGTTATTCATTTCCTCGTTTCATTATTCAATCGTTGTTTCATGTACTGAATATTTTTTTTTT
>JZSA01006730.1:0-19569 GCA_000956155.1 Cotesia vestalis | reverse complement strand
TTTTTTTTTTTTTTTTTTTTTCTAAAAGCTACACGAGTTATTTTAATTTTTTTTTCTATTCATGAAATTCACTCTCTAGTTCTCAAATAACTTTAGATGTATTTCAAAAATTTGGAAAACGGAAAAATTCATTCGATTGCAGTCTCGAGTTTAAGTCAATTAAAATTATATAATAGTAAAAAAAAAAAAATCATTGGAAGAATCAAGTATCATATAATCATAAGCAATGTTGATTACATAAATTGAATGGAACAGGTTACAAGTCGATATACCGTTTTATTCTTCTTAAATTAAGCGGGTCGAGTCTGTCATAGATATATATATATATATAGTGTATAAATAAATATCCTCCCACTGTATGCAGGCATGTTTAGCTCAATATGAGAACACTGCTCGGCTTTGATCCCTCCAACTATTAAATAGAAAAGTTATTTGTTAAATGTTTCATGTTCGTCAATAGTAAAAGTTTTATTTGAAAAATGTATATCTTTGACCAATGCTGAAATAATAAATGATGGTAATTAATAAAGGTTGATTGATAAGTATAATTTAATATAAAATTTATAGTATCTATAGAGTGACGAGAGGGAAATTGTGTCAAGTACAATAGATACTGTGATAGTATATAGTGTCTGTTGCATCCTCTAAGCAATAAGATGTCACAACACTCGAGTATATAATATCATTGGAGTATATATATATGTCTGTACAGAGCATGCTACAGTATTATTGTCTAGAATGTTGTCTGCAAACATAATTCACATAGCATTGTCCAATTTTCAAACATATCAATCTTGGATTCTCCTTATTATCATCAAGTTATACCTGCAATCTACCTATCCAGACAACTACTACCACATCACTCTTGATGGCTTTCGATCATTACTGGACTTAACCACCACTACTGACAAATTGATCCTGATATATACAGTAAGCTTCAATTAAGTTTCCTTAAGCTCGATTAATTACTTAACAATAACAATTTATTGTTAAATAAATAATCATCTCGACAGTATAAAATAATAATAATAATAGAGTTTTTATATTTTATTTTTTATCTGAATACCAAACTTCAATAGCAAGTAAAAATATCAGTAAAACAGTAGGTCATTAAAGGGTGAAAAACTCTACCAACAGTACATTTTACAGAAATTATTAAGTCAAGTAATTAAATGCAGAAAGCTTAATTTTGTTGTAAGGATAAAAGCTTTTAGTTGTTTAATTTACTGGCATACCAATTACGAATAATTGTTTTAAGAATAAAAAAGAAATAGATTTTTAATTAACTGATATAATAAAAGTTTAAAGAATTTTTAAATCAGACTAAATGAGTTATTATTTTTGAGATTAAATTAAAATATCGAAGCTCCGAGTATGTTCTTTGAGATAAAAGATATATGGGACAAAGGATATAAAGGAGCAAAGATTAGAGACCCAAAATGGCATTATTCAGTGAGCATAATGTCCAGGCAATTAACATCCTTCCGTCCAGCTCTTGAGTGAACAGCTGAACAACAGTTAGGTCCACTATATATTATAGTAGTATAGTAGTATAGTACATCCAGTCTCGTGGTACCGCAGATTGATAACCTTCCAAAACGTAAATTATGATCGATGTCACCCGGGAATGGATTATATTCAATGAGTTTAAATTCAGGTGACCTGGACGATTATCCCAATACTCTCCAGGCAGCAAGACGACACCTCTCTCCTCTATCCCCTCTACCTCTCCACCTCTCATAACATGTTTAATAATTACTCATCATCTAATCTCAATAATAATCAATAATTTCGATAAATATTATACGTATTAAACGAAAGAAATAATTAGATCTGCTGACGTCTACCAATCAATCAATAAACTTTATTTAAAACTACAGCTTTGTTTTATTTTGTTTTATTTTGTTTTATTTTGTTTTATTTTGTTTTATTTTGTTTTATTTTGTTTTATTTTGTTTTATTTTGTTTTATTTTGTTTTATTTTGTTTTTGCGTACATTATGTCGGAAGGTTGATTATCTGCGTTAAATAATATTTTATATGCAAATTATATTAAATATTGTTGGATCAAGGTTAATACTTAAATTATAGCTTCCCTACGAGGGTATTGTTAATCTTGAGAATTATATTATTTTAATTTTATTTCATTTTGGTTTGGAAGAGAATATTTGTTAGTCAAGAATTCCAAGAAGAGTTTAATTTGTATGTAAAAATAGGATTAACTGGCCCACGGAGGATCTCATTGATTTAAACCTCTTAGGCCGTAGCTTGAATAAATATATAATTTGAAGTTTATTTGAGTGATTCATAAATACTTTCTTGATATATTTCCTTTACGCTAACTATTTGACTCTCCTATGGTTCTTAATATAACTTGTCTTCCTTCCTATTGCAAGTTGATCCTGTATTCGGGGGAGAGGAGGAGAAAATCAGGCCAAAAACTAACAAACTACGCCGTCTCCTCTGTGACCCTCTCTTCTGTACATTTTATATATATAAAAAAAAAAGAATAATATCCATTAATCGTGATAAATCACAAATTATTTTTTTTTGGCAATTTAAAAGCGATAATAATAACACAATTACCTGGCACCCAACTCATACATACACACACACACACACAGATCTTTCTCGGAATAATTATTGTTACTCCGAGTGTAAAATTCAACTGTCAATAATCGGCTTGTTTGAAATTATTATGATTTATATTTTAATAATAATTGGTGATGAAAATAACAATGCCTTAGTGATAAAAAAATAAATTTCATGGTACGTAAAAGTAAATAATTGATTTTAGTAAAAGGTCAAGTAATAATAAAATAAAAAAATAAAAAAATAAAAAAAGAAGCGGCCAAGCCGTTGATTGAGTAAATAAAATAAAGTAAACAAACGGTTTTGTTTTAAAGGATAAAGGAAAATGGATCTTTTTTGCGCTCTGACGAAAGCGTATAGTCAGGGCTTTTGCATCAGAAGCGTCACCAGTTTCTCACGTGAGACTCGAGAAAAACCCCGGATAATCGAGTTTTGATCCGTTCTCGGTTAAATTTTACTTGATTTTTCTGGTGAATTTAAAATAAAAGCCAGTTTATTCTAGATTTTTGATTCTGATTCAAATTCAAATTGCCTATAAATTTTTTTTTGGTGTAAAAATTTTTCAATGATTCAACTCTTCTCAAAGTTTAACACAAAGTTTATTAGTGTGTGTTTTAACTTGGTAAGACAAAAGGAATAAAAACTATAACTAAAATTTTGTTGATGCATTTAAAAGTATTGAACTAAAAAGTTTTCATTCTTAAAAAGCGTACCTCAAGAAAAATAACTAAAATAACTTTTGGTGGGTTTGTTTTTGTCTTGGCAACTCCGATGAAAGTGCAACTTTGTGATGGCTTCAGCATAATGCCGTAGAGTAGGTGGTAATGGAGGGACATATAGCTGCTGATACGAATATAAAAGTTATTTAAAAAAAGTTACAACCATTTACATTGCATAAGAAAAGAAAGAAAGAAAGAAAGATAAATAAAAATAACAAATTTTTCGTTTTCTCTCGTGAGAAGAAGGAAAATATTGTAGCAGACGCGGAGCGGGATTTAAAAGTTATTTAAGAGGTTCATATTACGCGATTGAAATCTCGGGTGATCGTTTATCTCATGATAGTGAAAATACTGAAGCAATACGCCAGATGCGGCTTTGCTAAATTCAACTTACCTTCTGAGAAAATGAATTTATATATCTATATACATTGTACACGCTCAATAATATGGTTGCTACGTTTTATGAATATTGCTGCAAGTGTTGAGAAGAGCTTACAGTTAAGCTTTATGATAAAGTTATTACTTTCTTTAATATAATACTTTAATTACTTTTTTATTCAATTAAATATTTTTTTGTAGAAACGTCATTTGATTAATTGACAGATTTATAAATTACCAATCATTTTTTATTTAAAATAATTAATTTATTAGATGTTTATTCATTCACGTAACAGGAAAAGGAAAAAATAAATGATGTATATTTTTAATATTTATCCTGGATAATGACACTAAACAGCAGGTTGATAATAATAAAATGACCTGAATTCTCACGTACTCGACATCAGCTTTACCGCTACAATCTACAATAGAGATTTTAAATTTTCAGAAGCATCTGTATACATTTATCCATATAACATTTATTTTTTAAACAAATAAATTATACTGGATAAATCTATTTTATTATTATGCAGCTTTACATACACGATATATCTCTTTGTCATTAAAATATATATATAAAAAATCAAATATTTAAATATTTAAAGCATCTGTGTGTAAGGGCTAAAAATTATTAAATACAATGTTTGGGATTTTTTTTGTTCCTGTACTTGTATACGTGAAATAAAATATTTGCATTTTAAACTGAAATTTAAAACAAATAAAAAAAAAACAATCTGGTACAAATTAAATAAAACAAGTGTAGCGAGGTTTTTTATTTACAGACAACTATTAAAATTAGTGAAACTGGAATTAATGTGTTTTTCAATACTTTCTCATTTCTTTTTCGTCACTCGTATTCAGATTAAACCTGAAACAAACTGTACGACGAAATAAACAAAAAATTTTATTCATCAGACATATGCAGAAAATGTTTTTATTTTTTTTTCTCTCGTTACATTTACAGATTTAAATATTAATTGATTCTCTATTTTATTAAAATAATTTACTCAGCAAATAATTAAATGCGATAACGGCGTTGTCACAAAAAATTAAATTAACGGATTTGTTGGCAACGCTAAATTTAATTTATTATTAATATTTGTATTCATATAATGTACAGAACGTAATACCTAGGTGTTGATTAATTTAATTAAAACAAAACAATCAGATATTTTGTTGTGGTACGTCTATTGTTTTCGAATAATAAAATTTTTTTATAATTATATTTGATATTCTGTTGATAAAAATTTAAATAACTTGTTAAAATATATTAAAATATCAGCCTAAAGTATAGATAACTTTTTTTTTTTTAGACGCACACATAAAAAATATTTACCTTGAAAACTAAAAATCGACCTAAATATTTATAACTTATCATGCATGAATAGAATTTTAAGTAAAACAATGAGTATAAATGAAATAAAACCCTCAAAAAACTTTTGATAAAAGGGATGATTAATTAATGAGATACTATAATATAATGTAGAGAATAATACGGATGACCAACAACTGTTAATCCGGGCTGGGATGTACAGTAGTAATAACGAGCCTGTCACTGTTCCTACTGTTCCAACTGTTCCAACTGTTCCAACTGTTTCAACCGTTACTCCAGGTCCAACTAATTCAACTGGTCAACTCGTTACCGAAATTTACCCGGGTGTGTTGAATATTCTGTGAGTGAAAACGAAGCTCGTATCCTGTGGTGATCGCGGATAGCACTCACTTCTATCAGTTCTATCAGTTCTATCACTAATATCATCGGTAGCACTGCCACTAGGAGCTCATCCTATTCTATCGTATCCTATTCTGTCTACATTCATCCTATATCCCGGTGAGCGCTGAATCCTTCCTCCGACAGTCCCGAGCTCTTTATCTCTGTCCATCTCTCTCTTTGGCTCCCTCCGACCTCTTGGTCTCTCGGCCTCGGGCACCTCACCCCCGTCAGTACTTGATATGCAAACGCCCGCTGGTTTCCGATTAATCAAACAGGCTCTATATTAATCTGCATAAGTGTTCTCAATTGAGAATTTCTGGATCTGACGGTCAAGAGTCTTTTGGCTATAACTATACTACCTATCTATATTATACTACATCGATATTCTTGTAAATATTCTCCATTAAATTATCTTTTAAATCTTCATGCCTTCTATATTTTATATTCTATTAATACTTTCAGTATCTTTGTCATTTATTTTTTTTTGACATTTAAACTTTGAATCAACTGTTCTACTGATATTTACAGAGACATAAATAGAGTTTATTATTAATTGGGAGAAAAAAAAATCAGTATGGTATCAGGTCAAATTGATCGCCAGCCAGGAGTAAATTTACAGGCGTAATGCAACCTCGGAAAACATATTATGTCTATTTGTAAATTTATATAAATGTATTTATGTGTCTGTCGATAACGTGACGTAATAGATATATAGGAAGAAAATAAATAGAAAAAAAAGAAATGAGGCCGCCTATTTGAGCATTCGGAACTCGGATTCAATCGTCGTTTTGAGCTTACCTCTCCATCTTACTATTCCGTACAAATAATATATCATGATTTAGTACAGAGCTTCTTTCATTCACTAAAAAAAAAGAAAAAAAGTTTATTGAATACCCTTGATTACTATTCAAACTACTATATTTTTTGCAGAAAAAAAAAAAAATATCTTCTTATATATTAATGTGTATGTAAATAATTGAAATTTCAATGGAATATCTGTTTAACTATACGCTGTTGAAAATAACTCAATAAAATAAAGGAACTTTAATTAAAACTTTATTGATTTATTATACAATCAAATATGAGTATGTTTATTTCTGTAAAGCGTTAAAAAATAAAAACTTGGTAATGATTTTAATAATTAAAAGTTAGTAAGAGAAGCTTCGGTTATGTATGTGTAAATGTGAATGGATAAATAAGTAAAAGTATGAAGCAAGTGCATACATAATATAATAATATTGAGAGGTATTCAACAAGTCGACACCTGAGTGAGGCACACAACTTGTCAACAGCTTTCGTCATAAATAGAGCAAGCGGAAGTTGAGTGCCAACGCTAAGACGATTTCGAGTGTCAACTACTTCTTTCTCATCTCACCCATTTAGAATTCTTATTTGTATTTACCTATACACACACACACACACACCTATATTTAAAATGTATGTGAGTGTGTGTGAAATGGTAAGAAAATTCCATTCTGAAAGGGAGAGAATGGCAAATAGAGATAAGTCGGCACAGAGCTTTTCGTATTAAGTCGAGTTTTATAAGCTACAAAGTCGATAATCTTTTCACCCTAAATATTTTTGACAATCCTATCTCAATTTACGCTTCTGTTACTCTACTCAATATACTTTACACATTTTCTATTTAAATCAATAATAATATACACATTTACACATGCATCGTGTCTATCAATAAGTTAAAAGTTATTACTTAATATTGCCTTTTTATTTTTGGACTTTGATTTTTTAAACTTGTCAGAATTTGTAGGTTTAATATTTATAAAAATGTAAAAGGTTCCAATAACAGTAAATAAAAATAAAATAAAAGAAAAGAAAAGAAAAGAGAAAAATACGTTAGCGTGGAAATAAAAAATAAATACACCCGTCGGCTATAAATTCCGTCACTTGGACTCGGCTGTGTGAAATTAAAACAAAGCAAAGTTTTAATGGAAGTGTGTGAGGAAAAAAGTAAAAAATGAAAGCTAGTATAGAGGAACAGAGAATTTAAAAAAATAGTAATTAAGAGAGTAGGCTTTAACATCTGCATAGCTGTCAGAGTAGTTGCGAATAAGAACTGACAAAATAAAAAAAATAAAAAAAGAATACTAAGTGAGCACGTGCCTTATATCACGTACGTTTGACACTCAAAGTCTTAATTGACGATTTTTAGCTGGGTATTTTATTCCCCACTGGTGCTACTAGCTGGGTGCTTGACCATATGGACTTGTGAGTTATATGTCATGTGCGACCGCAGATACAAAACCCTTTTCCAACAATATTCATTTCCAGATAACTTGTTTCAGCTATCACAAAAATTCAATACACATCACTCATCACTCATCACTGATAAACAATTAAATCTTGTTTGTTTTTTTTTCAATTTCAATTTTTTTTAAATAAAAATACCGATTTCGGTAAAAAAATATCAAGTTTCATCTATAAAAAGCTCTTTCATAAACCCAACAATAATAACTTTACGGATATTTTATTGCTCGGTGTTTAAATGTTTATCAAGAGAAATCTTTGAGCTTTTTTTTTTTTGTGGTTACCGTCTCTGAAAATCAGTCAAGCAAGATCAATTCCCATTGACAGTGAACTGAAGTAAAGTAAAGGTCGTAAGTACTTACAGACGCCGGGAAAAAATATTACGAGAAATCATTCAAGAGTATTCAACCTTTTTTTTTTTTTATTTTTTTTATCATTAATATAGAAAAAAATTTGTCCAGACAAAAGCAATTTCATTTTTATCGTATATTAAGATGTTAAATAATGTAATGTCGAGATAATTGTTGCGGCTGTACTCAACTCATGTTGTCATATATGTAATACAAAAACTAATTTAAATTTAATTATATATTAATGATGGTAGTTGGTAGAAAGCAATCAAAATATAATGTATTTAATATTTTGTCTCTAAATTTTATATAAAAATTAGTAATAATATCCAGCCGAGTGAAGATAACTAATAAAATGATTGTTTATTATTTATTGTTATATAAAATAGAGGCATATAAAAAGTTGAGACAAAATGACACGGGTCAGCGGGTGTGAGATGGACATTCGTCGTTGTTACGCTTCATCGCCCTGGTATTTTATGTGCCAACGAGCTTTTCCGAACGTTCCGTCGACCGACCGGTGTATACTATACAATATACATATATTCTATAGCTCATAGTCGTCTATCGAACGTGAAATAATATCTCCACATTTTTACTGGCTTTCAATGCTGACAGTACGCCGACGCTGTGCCTACCAATTCCATATAAAAATATATATCCATATGGTAAAACAATTTCCTCTGATGATTCTAATTTATTTTTACCTCTTACTGACAACAAACATCCGTGTCGATTTTTAATTTTTTAAACGTTTTATTCACCACTGTTTATACAATATGTTTAAATAATTTTTTTTTTTATTTTATTAATCGCTACTTTTCTATCAAATATTTATTTAGTTATAAATCAACAATGACAAATATTTTATCAATAGTCGCTAACGTAAATATTGATCCAATTTTTATGTTATTTATTCGCAAAAAAAAAAAAAAAAATGAAAATAATGAAAATAAAATTTTTATGGGAAAAAAAAATACCGTTTTTTTTTTTTTTTTTTTTTATTATTGAATAATACTATTTTCGATAATTGAAAAATCCAGTAATGAATTTTATTTTTATTAAAAATTTATTAAAAGGATTTGTTGAAAAAAAGGTAAAAAAATAATTGATTCTTATCACTCAGCATAAGTAGTTTACAAGTAAACTCTGGTAATAATCAGTAATCCTTATTTTCTCCGTGAGTAGCATAGAACCTTGTGGTGGAAGTTTTAGTGTTATCTTTAAATCCCTGAAGGAGTGTCTTTACGAGAATAGGAAGAAAAAAAAGAGAAAAACGATAGTCCCGATAGTTACCCGGATCAACTCTTTTTCACCAGCTCCTTCCCTATTTTACCACGTTTCTACGAAAAGTTTCCTACGAAAGAGACCCACGAGAATGCGATTAACACTCACATTCTTATCTCAACGATTATACCACTGCACGGAGTCTAGAAGATATTAGGAGGAAAAGGGTTTTCCGCGACTTGTTCCGCCTATCCGGTAAATCCAAGCCACCGAAATCGGACTAGACTGTCCGACAGACACTTTGACTTGGACACTTATTATTACGATAACAGTGACCCAGATTTATTTTTTTCATTCAACATTCTCCATGAAATAATATTTTTGAGAATAAAAATTTTAATAGATTAGGTAACCACGATATCAAATGGATCTGAATTGACGTCAGCAATTTTATTATATGTGTTTACCTACACTAAAATATATTTCAATGGCATCAGACGAGTGAATAAGTCAACGTTATTTTTGAAAACCCTCAGACTTTTTCAATTTACGTTCTCTCGCTCTATGCTTTCTCCTCAAACTATTTATTTTCTCTTTCTTCTTTTTGCTTTTCTGTTACTTCGATCATTCAGTTCGGTTCAACAACTTATACACACCTAAACACACAATCTTTTATCTCTAGTATCACACACGGTATATACGTATGTATCTAATATATATGATACTTTTTTTTTTTTCTGTTCACTTTAACCTCATTGTATAAATCATATAAATCAATGCAAGACACAAGGTGGAGTGTCACTCCACAGAAATTAAAAGACCGATAAATAATTACTTAAGTCATTAATTATCAAGAGATAAAAACAAAAAAACTAATTTTGTCAGTAAATTAAACGACAATTATTTATAACCGTCACCCCTTTGACAATATAAAAGATTTAATCGCACCGATTTTATAAAAAATGAAAAATTTTTTACTTTTTCTTTTATCAGAATTAATTTAAACTTTTTTGTGGGTATGTAATAAATTAAATATGAAATAGTTGGGTGGTATTGATCTAAAATAATGGAGAGGGCTGAAGAAACTTTTAAAAAGACTATCTCAGCAATTTTATAAATTTTTCATCTATATATGTATACCGATAATCTTGGGAAACTTTTCAATCGAATTTTCATTAAATATTAACTTTACTAGTTGACTTGTATCCTTAACTTTTGGACCATCAATCTTTAACATACAATTACTATTTACTATATATGTATCACAATCAATTATCATTTTTTTTTGTTTTATTCAGTGATGTAATTAACTCTGGTATACTCGAAGACATTATATCATCTATTAATTTATAAAATAAATTTAAAAATATACTTTATCATAAAAAGCCTTTGATCTTTGATCCTGTTAATCTTATTATCAACAATTAAAACATTTAACTGTCAAGTCTTTCTAAAAGTATTATTTTATTTAACTTAAAAATATAAATAATAATAAATTAAATGGATTATTGTATATAAAAAAAAAAAAAAAATGATATAATTACAATAGAATCAGTGAAACAAGTAATTTAATTGAAATAAAAGCAATTTCAATTTAACTGTATTTCATTCCCTCAAGTAATAGTAATTAATTATCTCAAGAGTAAAGTTCCCTCTTGCGTCTGACTGCTCTAAGACTCTATCCACTTAGTCTGGATACTCTTAAAACTCACACTAGAATATAATGCACTGTATAATATATTTTAATACCATGGATATAGTAGTGATAGTGCCTTATCCACGGATTAATTATTATAATATATTTTTGGAATTTGTTATGATTATGATTTACAACAGCAGAGAGTATTTTCGACTGATGATCATCAGACAGCTTTAGTAGAGACTCATTGATGCGGTAAAATGGTTTTCTCAAAGCCAACTTTTTTCATTTCACCGGAGATTGAGCGGCTCGATTTCCTCGAGCCTTACCTCTTATAAAGACGTCTAGTCTAGTCTTCCGAGGATTATTTATCTGCATCTCTACTATATATTTTTTATCTTTATAGTTATCCTTATCCATACCCATCCTCTATCCACATGTCTTATTTTTTTTTTCAAATCTTTAAACTTTAAGCCAACTGGTGCATGTTATGGAAAAATTTATTTCATCTTTGGCTTTACATCTACTGAGTATTATAGAAAAAACTTTTTAAAAAGTTTACAGTGACTCAACCTCAAGCTATTTCTCTCTTTGATCAACATAAAACATAAACCAACAACTTTAAACATCTTCAAGACTCAGAAAAACATAAACTTGATAATACTTGAGGCTATTTTTCATTATTTATTATAAACAAGACTATTAAATGGGTGTATACATACGTGACTTTATCGATGTACCTATTCTACCTGTTGATACTCAATAAAATCTACCATTTTTATAACGAATCATTTATTTAATAATAATAATGATATTATTTAAATTATAATAGCTTTCACCTCATAATTAATAATAACCTGATAATTTAAAACTATAATTTGTCATTATAATTGATCATGAACAAACATTGTCTCAACTAATTACCTCGAGAATATCTGGAACATTGCGATATCGTTTTACATGACCGAATAATCATAATAATGACATTTGTTCTCCTATCTACATTATATTCTCTTACATTATCATTATTATTATTAAATTCAATAGTGTTAAAGATAAATATTTTACAAAATAGATAGTGAATAGAAAAAGGTAATTTTTAGGCTTCTAAATATATAAATAACAGTATCATATGTCCTGTACAAAGTTAATTTATCGTCTTTTTATATTTTTCTTTTTCATTTCTTCTCTTAAACTTTTTCTGCTATCCGGTTTTCTTTAAATAAAGTATATATTGGATATTTTAGCAAAAAGAATTTACTGTATACATGTATCAGGGACAATACATACAATATACGCGAAAGCCTTTTGTCATGACTCGATATTAAATCATCTCAACCACCTCTATTATTATTTATCTAGTATTATTATCATTATTCAGCTCTCGATTTCCCATGTGGCCTTTTTTTTTTGACTCTATACCTTCTACTAGTACTGCTAATAAATAAAATTTCAATTCATGATTTTTTTCTTTTTAATTTTACTACAACTAAAATATTATTTATATATATCGCAACGTCTGATGCAAATTTTAAATTTATAAATTATTTGTCCCGAAAAAATTGCACTCTTTCTTATTATAATTTATACTTTCTATTTAACATATTTCGATAGAAACTCATTGAAAAAATTTTTCAGAAAATAGAATGCGAATAATAGCTGAATATTGCGGTTGATTTGTCTCAATTGCATGAAAAATTTTTTTAGTTTTTTGTCCCAACACGTCCGGTCGTGGCTTTGGTCAGTACAAAAGGTAAAGAGAAAAAAAAAACTAACATAAAAATCATTGTACACAGTTTTGCAGTTGCTGACTATGCTGAAAATATAAAAAATTTCAAACTAAACTGTGATAAAAATGGAACAATGAAATATATAAATGTATATGAATAAAAATATGAATTGTAAGCCATTAGTTTGAGGTCTACGTCGATACAGAGCGTTAAATTTATTATAATTATTATTTGAAGGTTTTATGAAAAAAAAAAAAATAATCGGAATGAATGTGCCGATAATGCACAATAGCCGAGGAAAAAAATATTATTTTAAATTTTCTCGCAAATTTATTTTATTTTTACCGATTCGTTTCTTCTTTTTTTTTTTCAGTGACACTTGTGCTGACCTGACGAATAAAATAAATAAAATGAAATAATATATATTTGAGTTTTTAAGTGAAAGATGAAACTCCAAGATTGTCTGACTGTCTTTTTTCATTCTAAAATTCTCAGTTGTAGAAAATATAAAAGCTAATATTAATAAGGACCTACTAAAAAACAGAATTCAGTGTTGGTCCAATCTATCACTTTTCTTTAATAATTTTATTTATTTTTTTTTTTTTTTCGTCCATCCATAACCTTATTTCGCGAAGATCATAATTTTTTTCCTGATTACAATTTTTATTAAATCGCCCCAAGTGATAGCAAAATTCGTGCCGCTACTTATAAAAAAAAAAAACAATATTATTCATTGTTGGTATTTTTTTACAGATCAGTAATTTATTTAATATTTTTTATCGTGGTAAAAACAAAAGAGAAAATGTTTTAAAATTTGGACAAGTGGTAGTGAAAGATTTTGAAACGATAGATAATTACAGGGAATAGAGGGTTGTAAAGAGAAAGGTTAAATTACAAGTGAAACTGGAAGCAGTAGCGAAACTGGAAGAAGAATAAAATACGATTCAGCGAACCGGGAAAAAGAGGTGAACAAGCCTTACAAATGAGGCTCCTGATGTCTCGGTTGTGAACTGAGTAGAGTAGTACGTGAAGTAGTAAGTAGAGACCAGAGAGGACCAAAATAAAATTTATAAAAAAAGTATAAAAGTAAAAAGATTGGAAAATAAAATGACACCGGGTCTTTGAATCTTGCACTTTGGGTTGACTTTAAGTACAGTCTATTGGTACAACTTTACAACCCTCGTTATTTTAACTGGAAATAGAAAAGAAGGACAACGAAAGTAAAAGATGGAAGTAAAAAAGGGATAAAGGAGAACTTGAGCTTCAGGACAAGAACAAGAGGGAGAACAAGAGCTCTATTAGTTTTTTATCTTGACATTTTCAAAAGGAGTACGTAATGATGCTCCTGATAGTTGGTATTACGATAATATATTACAAGAGCCTTTTTCACTTTATTTATTTTTTTGGATGATGACCCATCAGGAATAATTAGTTTTAAAAAATATTTTTTAAATAGCATTTCATTTTGTGGAAAAGTCAAAAAAAAAAAAATTTTATTTCGTATCAGAGTAATTTAACACTGAAATCCGAATTAACAAAGCGTAATATGGAGTATCGAGTTTGGAGAGTTGAATTTTGATGTTACTGCCTCTTACAAAATACAACAGTGCACAGTATTCTGCAGAGTCTACAAATAATATTTAAATGTAATATGTGTGTATCATCCCTTATATATAATATTATTTATTATGCGATAGAATATAAATGATAGTAATATACATATATATATATATATTTCTGAATCCATGTATCCGTCTACAGCTGATGGCAGCTGTACGGTTTATATCAGCACCTATCTCGTGATTGGAGATTCATTAGTTGGATAATGTCACACGGCTGTTGGATGGTGGGTTGACGGGTAGAGGGTAGAGGGTAGAGGGTAGAGGATAGAGGGTAGCGGGTAGAAGGTGACGGGTAGAGGCTGCTGATTGATGCCCGGACCATTCTCGCTGCGTTACTGGGGTTTAAATCTATGGGTGCTGTTTCCGAGTGAAAACCTACGCAGATCAAAGGCAATCATTTTCTGTTATACCGGCTAAAATCTCCCAGTATATCCTCCTACAGATAAAATCCTCAATCCATTCATTTATAGTTATCATAAATCCACACTGATAAAAACATTTATTTGATTTAAAATAAAAATTATATCAAGAATTTCATTATCTTTAATTAATTATAATTTCTTAATGTATAAATTTTTCTCTTCAATTAATTTTATTTTTGCGGTTCCCAACAGTTATTGTTGTTTTAAAATTAAAAGAATTTTGTGAAGAATGCTGCTGGCGAAAAAATAAAAAAGCATTGAAATTTAGTAAATTTATCAAGAATTTTGGTTTTTAAAGTTGATAAAATTTACAAGCAGAAATAACCGAGGAATAACTGGGAAACTGAGAAATAGAAAAATAATAAGTGAGCTGGATAAAGTGAGAAGAGAATATCAATTCGTGGATTACGTTCGTAACATTGCTTTTGGATATTTCACATGTTTCGTCAAACGGTATTTCAAGAGTTTCTCTGACGATCATGATTAAGCTCCAGCTTGGTGTTTCAAAAGCACCAGCTACTAATGTTCGGAACGCCCAAGGGAATTCAATTAAAATTTTCCGACCCATCATCCACATACATAAGCACACACACACACACACACACATCCTTGAAAAGACACTATTTAACACTTATTTAATGTCTCGGAAAAGATAGCTATTATCTAGGTTTCTATCAAGAATATCTACATCATTATAACATTAATATAAACATTTTAAATAAATAAATAATAATATAAAATAAAGGATGTTAATTCTTCAAGTATAGTTATTGGGTCAAGGAGACAAGAGGTCATTTGCTAGAGTACAGAGAGTCAGTCGATGCACGAATAGGACGATAGTGTGCTTCTACAAACCACGTCAGAGTGTCACACGAGGTTAAATGTCGTAAGAAAGAAGAAAAAAAAAAACCTTACCCTTGTTGGTTTCCCATATCACTACCGGAATCCGTCACTTCTGATGCTTTTCGGTTACAACTACATACATATATCTATACTTATCTATACTATCAAGGAATGATGACCACTATCATCCACTTGACTGCACGGGATATTCCGTAAACTAATTTCGGAAACAACGGTTGATCAGGAAAGCTCTTCCTGTCCTCCTTACCCCTCAGGGATTTAATGTCTATTGTCTATCTTTAATAAAATTCACTTTACTAATTTCATAAGATAAATACTCTAAATAAAAGATAGATTCAATAAAAAAACCTTTAGTATAATTGTTTTACTTAAATATTACAATAAACGTAAAAAAAAATAGCTTAAACTAAAGTGATTTATTTTTATAACCCCTATCTTTAACGGTATTAAATGAAATTATTTTTTTTAATAATAAAAATATAAACTAAACAATTGGGTTAAATGAACTTTTTAATAGATAGTAAAGATATAGGACTAACTGAAAACGTATTTAAACTTTGTAGTAGTTTTTAGACTCTTGATTCATTCACACCATTAATCCCACAACGCCCAAGTGACTCTATTCTTTACGCATATATCTATATCTATACATTTAATCCCTATCCGGGTTGAACAGACGTCTAGTGTGTGTATTTACAAAGTTTACATGAGTTAAAGACCAACTGAAAAGATGGACACTAACTCTTTATTGCTTTACGCTAGTCTATTCTCTCTTTATTTATTTTTTTATTTTTTTATGTTTTATGTTTTATGTTTTATGTATATCACTTTTTTGGTTGTTAAACTAAATCTCTGTCATACTAAACGGTTTTATTACGCGTAATTTTAAAATATAAATTTTAATCATATAAAATATTGTATTTCATAAAAAAATAATTAACACTAAATAAATTAATAAATAGTTTTTATTATTATTATTATTATTAATACATGCACTACTATATATTCAAACGTTGATATTAATTAAAACTTTAATAATAGCGTCATTGTCACGGTGGGTTGTTATCCCTGTCAATAAACTCAATTATTGATGCCATTGATAAATGTTTAATTGATTTGGCATATCGTAACCTCTCTGATTGTAAACAATAATAGTATTAATAATAATAATAATAACAAACGAGTTATTTGATGACGCAAAGTGCCTCTGAACATTATTATTATTATTATTATTTTTCTCGTATACACGTTTTTCATAATATTTTTTTTCAACTGTCTTAATATTTATTTTTTGTTAAACGATAGATTTAATTTTTTTTATTGACATATATTACGCTGTTACGCAATGTGAAAGAAAAAAAAAAAAAAACAGAGAAGAGTATGAGATTTTGAGCAGGCAGTCGATAATCAATTATTTACATAATAATTTTATTAGTCCCGATGAGTTTAAATTTTATGGATGGCCATTTTAACTGGATTGTTATAAATTATGTGTGTGATAACGTTATCGTTAAAGTGTGTATTGTATGTGTAGGTTTATATTATAGTAAAATATACAAATCGATATGATATAATAATTTGGTCCTGCAGGAGAGGAAGCATAAAAGTATTTTTGATGTTGGATTATTATGTAAAATTTAAATGATAATATAAAGCTCGAGTAAATTGAGTTATTTTGATTTTAATAGTTGTAATATCGAGAAAGAAAAAAATTTTTTAGTGTAATGAGGGTCCAAGTGGCTGGAAAACCGACTAATACAAATTAATATCAATACAGTACAATGATGTTATGTAACGAATGTAAATATAAATATACGCGAAATATGAATACCCACTAATAATTGCATTTATGAAATTAGCATCAAGTAACGTTTGCACAAAATAATTCCAATTAATTGGACTTTGTTGTTTATCTGCATGCTCAACAAACGTATTTTCTAAATTTATTATTTTCCTTTAATAAATTAATAATTTAGTTGAAATCAGTTATTTAAAAAAATAAAAGTTAAAAGTTTTATATAAAATCTCAAGGATTAATTTTCCTTATAAATAATAGTATAGGGTCTTGAGTACGTAGAGGGTTTAAGTTACCCATTAAATCAAGGACGTTTGATTTTAAGGTCAAACAAATTTATTAGACTAATCACTATTCATAGCAATATTATTATCATTGGTAAAAAAAAAAAATAAATAATTGTAATAATAAACATATTTACTTGGTTATATTATACTTTATTGGGGGATTAATATTCATAAAACGTTTAGTGCAGTTTGGTTGCTGCGGGCTATATAATATAAGTAAAGAGGCTCCTGTCGAATGAAAACAGTGGTTCACAACATCCTATAAGTAATCTAAATGCATGCGATCAAATGATCTGTGTTATTAACATAGACCTTGCTCCACGATCACCCGTGTTATTCCACCCTGTTGGCAGGGGTCGCCTCAACAAGCCTCCAGCCTTAAATTGTTCGTGATCACGCCAACTTTACTTTATTTTCTTTCTCTTTTATTCTCGCACCGTCTTCGTTTTACTTTGGTTAAAAATAACAACAATCATTTTAAAAAAAAAACTTTCTGTCTACGTTATTACTCAATGAATTGTTTAATTTTTCATTGATCCTTTCCCTATTTAATTGAATCCCTCCAGAGAGTTTTTTTAATTTTTTTCAGTGAAAAATTTAACGTAAAAAAAAAAAAATAACGGAAAAAAAAAAAAATATTTAATAAATGTGTACTCTATCATGAGTTTGCTTTTGGCAGTTTGTAATACACGTAAAAATGAAATAAAAATGAAATAAAAATGAAATAACTGAAAACAAATAAATTTTTGAATGATATGAAAAAGCAATGAGAGCAAGTTTTGTAAATTATTCTACATTGTTGGTATTATCACATATATACGGAACTATAATATACGCCCAATTTGTGGAAACTCGAAGCATATTCCCAACCGTAACATTATATTTATAAATAATTTTATCTCTGGATAAATATATTATAAAAAATAAAGATTTTGAGGAAAATATGATAAAAAAGATTTATATGTAAATAATACTCACCAAAACGTAAACTGCGAAAGGCATTACCACAACGGCAACAAGTAAATCAGCGAGGGCTAGACTAACAATAAAGTAATTGGTAACTGTTTGTAAAGTGCGTTCTCTAAATACGGCGAGTATTACGAGTACATTCCCGAATAAAGTGAGACAAGGTACGATAACGAGTATCAAAGCCCACCAATTATTAACATCAGACTCTTCATCTTCATTTCCACTGCACTGACCACCCACAGAGACAACACTTCCACCCGGTATTACCCCGATTGTTTGATTTATTGACGAGATAGATGACAAAGTTGACAGAGATAGACAACTGGCGTTAACTGTACCAGTCAAATTGAGACCGGCAACGACACCTCCCTCGTAGTAACTGCTGAAATTCCCAAACCCACTGTAATTCAACCTGTTTATATAGTCATTTAGATCGCTGAATACAAACAGATCGGATATTGAGGTGTAGTTATCCGTTATCGAGCTACTTAAATTACTTGCACTCCCTCCACCACCCCCATTTTCACCAGCTCCGCCGCCGTTTATTTTACTTCCATTTATTATAATATTATTGGTGGTTGTCGAGGTTATTAATCCAGAATCATTGCTCCATCCGATTCCGATTCCAAATTCAATTCCAGATAATCCACTTCCTCCATTTTCTTCTCCATAGACTTTATTCTGGGTAAACTCACCAGCTCCGGTGGTCAGCAGCTCTGGGAGTCCACTTGAACTAGTAGTCGCCGATAAGTCTACTATCGGATTGTCGGGGTACGGATTGTCTAGCTCCTCATAAGATATGTTCCCCCCATCTGTCATTGAATAACTTTTGGCTAACCGTCTTCCCATATCTTAATTAATTAAGCCTTTTTCTAAGACTACCAATCATCAATCACCAATTGATTTTTTTTTTTTTTTTTTTTTTTTTTTTTTTTTTTTTTTTATTATGAGCAAAAAAATTGGCTAAGCTCAAAAAAATTTTTTTGAATTTATATAA
>JZSA01006729.1:0-15007 GCA_000956155.1 Cotesia vestalis | reverse complement strand
TTTTTTTTTTTTTTTTTTTTTTTTTTTTTTCTATTTTTATTTATTTCAATCACGAAATCTTGGAAGGCTTTGCCCAAAATTTACCATCTCGACTCTTCATTTTTATCATAATAATTTTATTGAATTTATTATCCTATCTGATCCGGTATTTTTGGCGATTGATATCCAGCTGGAAAGTGTCGACTGCCGAGGGTATCTGGAATTTAAGAGAGAACATTTATCAGTAGCTCTACAACACATCTTTATCATTTTTTTTTTTTAATATTTTATGTATATAAAAAACATCCTCATTTTCGATAAATTTTCCCATTTATATTATAAATAGGATAAAAATACTGTTAACAAACAAAATCCCTAAATAATAATATATACATTTATAAAGATGATATAAATGATGGAATTTTTAAAAATCCTCACTTATTTAAGTGCTTTTGTTTGTTATCGTGACTGTAGGTTGTAGTTACCAGTGTCTTATCATGACTTTCGGCTTTCAGTAAGTACTCTCTTGAGAGCAAATATTATTTCTACAATCTACTGTACTTTTCATATATATTCATATTTTATACACACTCTTTCGGCAACTCAATACCTTTTTTTGTTTTTCTGATACATTTTCAAACGTGTACAAAAAACTGAAATAAACATGCACAACGACATTATTTTCCTATTACGGAATTGAAATGTTACCTTTTTATTTTCCATCTTCAATAGAAAAAATAATACCAGGAAGAAGATATGTGGTGTATATATTATATATTTATGTTTTTTTCTCTTTTATTCATGAATATTTATCATATTTATAATGGATAAATTTTTTCATTTTATTTATTTTTTTCTATCTAAAGTAATATTCGTTATATAGTTTTGTTTTACAAATGATAAACACAGACACATATGCACATAGACATACATGTAATAGTATTTTATTTGACGACGTCTTTCTATCTCATTTAGATTTTTTATATTCCATCCAGAACGAAAAATTTAAACAGAGACCCAACAAATGAAATTCAATTCAAAGGTGTACTACATATACTTTTTACTGTATACACTAGATATTCAACATACGTTCACGGAATATTAATAACGCTCTAGTGTAAATAAAATTTGTGTCTTTATGATGAAAAAAATAATAATAATAATAATAATAATAATAATAATAAGTATACATGTATAAATTATAAAACGTGATTGATTAAAAGTCTGTTAAAGTGGTGAGTAAAATTTTTCTTGGACTTTTTATGCATTATACGGTGACAAGTGGAAATAATAATAAAAAAGTGAGAGAAGGTTTTTTATTTTTTATTTACCCCTTTGATGTACTTTCAGCTGATGCTACCGTCCGTGTGATATTACGCTCCTTTGATAACAGAGACCCACTAGACCAGGTATTTTACTAGAACGACATTCTTTCGTTCTGAGAATCCCAACCAGTCTGCCTAACAGTGTCCTTCTCGCACTCCCACCCTCTCTCGCTAAACCTTTGCTCTGAATACCTTTGCCCTCACTCCATCAAATTATATATTCATGTTTATTTTAATTATAAAAACTCGATAATATTGTAAAAATTAAACTCTCTATTTCGATAAAATAAATAAAATTTATAAAACTAATAAATAATAAATGATGTATCTTTCTTTATTCAGTACGTTCGATTTTGAGGTACAACTTTAATTCCATCGCATAAAATATTTACTACTTCAATTTGTTTCAGATATTACCGTGGATGTACACCAAAAAGCTATAATGTACTTGAAGCTAGTAATACTACTATTTTCTCTTTTAACGGAACTTTTTATTACCCAACTTTTCAATTTTACAACCATCACTCTCTCTCTCTATATCAATATCTTTATGTATTTATTCAATTATACTGATGACTAACATAAGTTTTTTTTTTTAGTTGATAAAAATTTTTTATACTACAACTCACGGAATAATTATTTTTTTATTTCATGTCATAGAAGAATTTAGAAAAATTACATTGAGTATGAAAATGTAATTATTTAATATTTAATCTACTGGAAATTGAAATTATTTTTTTATTCATTTTAAAGCACTTTCCGTCTTATTGTTCTGCTAAGAGCTTTTTGTATTATTCTCTTAAGTAAACAGCAAGATTCTAATCATATTAATAAAGTCCTTGAAAATAAAAATAAAAAAAAAAAAAAATGATTAAACCTTAAGAACTGGGCTTTATTAAAATTCAAATTAAAGTTTTATTTATTGAAATCTTGAAAAGACATAATTAAATAATTTATTTATTTGATACATTGTCGAATTAAAAATATTAATAATTGAGATAAAAATATGAAACTCACTAGGGAATCAACATAAATAATAATAATAAAAAATAAAAATTGAAAAAAATCCTCGACAAGATCAAGATGATATTTAAAATGAGTATTAGGGGCTTGTCAGCGAGTGTGCTTCGTGTGTTTAACAACACGCTATTATATAATGATACATAACACTGCAATAGTGTTATATACATGTACATGTGCTATAGCAACCTTAATATTAAACTGAGTGAGAAGGTTCTCAGTGAAAAGGAGAGGGAGTTTAATTTGAATCAATAAAGTCACTCAAGTGAAGATAATTAACGACTAAGTGACTCCAACTCAGCTCTGTCGTTTCATTTCATATTACTATTATTATTATTTTATTAATTTTTAAAATTTTTTTTTCTTTCATTGAAAGAGTATACCGATATATTGAAAAATGATAAATATATAAATTTCAAGACGGTAGTTGAGCAAATTAGTAATTGTAGATTTTTAATATTGGCTCGATGCAATAAATTAATCCTCTGAAACTTTTTAATAAATTCCCACCAACAAGTACAAAAAAATTATTATTATCTATTTTAGTTAAACTCTCACTGACGTCTTAAAAAGTAAATTTAAATTAAATAATATTTTTTCTTTCTTCCACAGATTGAGCACTGATAGAGTTAAGCCGCAAGTCATTTTACAATTCAAATATTCCACCAGAAGAATTCTCATTTTTATTATTTTTAAATTATCATTTATAAAATCTCAAAATAACATAAAATTTAATAAATGACTTTTTAAATTTATTATTTTATCATTAGCATTTAAATGATTGAAATAAATTTTCTGTTAGATATTAAAAAAAAAAAATAATAATAATTACCAGTGATGGTGAGTGTTGAGTTTAAAGTCTTTAGTAACGATAAATAATAAAATAAAAAGTAAATCAAGTGATTAATAATTTATCCTGTGCGATCCTGATCTGACGAGGAGTCACACTAGGGTGACGCCTATAAACCAGTAACTTGTTACATCTCGTGCGCTTAGAGCTTGCGTTGTCATTTTTTTCATTTTTTTTTTTTTCTTTTTCGTCTCGTCATAAAATTTCAATAGTGCTCGAGGCGTCACCCATCACACTGCATCTTTATATCTTTATATGTATAACCACTTTTTATACTTTTTATATTTTTTATACTTTTTATACTCTTATACCCTTACACCTTTATATTACCATTAGTATCATACTGTCAGAGCCTTAGATCTTGAACAATATTGCGGTAATCATCATATTTTTATCTATTCATACCCAAGATGTATTTAAATTTATAATAATTATTCATCGACACACTCCCAACACACCCACTTGATAATAACAACCGAGTTAAGTCTTTAGTCACTGATAGTCACTTTTAATAAGGTAATTTAAAGTTGAGGTGTGCAGTAGCATAAGTGAACAGATCAACAGTTCAACTGGTAACATTCAGTCCAATGGTGTAAGATAGAAAGTAAAAGATAAAAAGAACTTGTTTAATGTTTCTCCACTCCGAGATTTGCCCGAAGCAGCTATCAACTTCGATTGACCTTAATCGACAATCTTTTTCCTACAGTTGTCTCTTTTTCTTCTTCTTCTTCTTCCTCTTCTTCTTCTTCTTCTTCTTCTTCTCCTCTTCTTCTCTTCATTATACTTAAACTTTTAATATTTTTATTACTTATTCATTATTTTTATCTTTATCCTGTACCTTATTTCTTGCTTTGGGGCATTAAACTTTCATCACAAAAAAAAAAAAAGAAAAAAAATTAATAATTTATTAATTACAATGCACTATTTGAATTTTTAATATTTAAAATAATTACTAAAAGTAAGTCAGAAATAATAGTTAAATTTTTATTAAAAAAAATAAAAATAATAAATAAGGTTTGAAGGGAGTTTGAGTCTCGTGGTACTCATTCTTAATAATAAAAGAATAACAGCGTGCGACGATGAACGTGTACGGCAACCGACTGGCTGTCTGGTGTTTCTACCAGGCCTCAACGCCGACGTGTAAGGGGACGTTCGGCGCCGTTTCAACCCCTCGCAAAAGCACACTCCGCTATACCAATCCTCGATTTCTATCCCTACTATCACTACCTCCACCACCATCACCATCACTACATACCCCATCAGAGCATCTCTATATACTCTCAACAATCATCCTTATTAATGTTTTTATCATTTTATTATTTTATTTTATTCTTTCACTGACAACTAAATCATTTCTTTCATTTTTTCAGATAATTAGTCAATAATACTTTGATATATTGCTTTTTAAATATTATCACTGTGATTAAGTGTTTTATCAATCAATTAAAAAAATAAATAAATCAAAACTCTGATAATTATAAATTTTTTTTTTTTTTTTTTTTTTTTTTATTAACTCTATATGAAAAGTACTTTGACGAGATGACAGATTTACATATGAAAAAAGTTCAAATGAAATACGTTTAGTAAATATTTAATCTCGGAATGAATTTTCAAATATTTTTCAATAAACGTAAAATAATAAAAAAATATGTGTTTGAATAATTATTATTTAAAATTTAGTGTCTATATAAGCTTATAAATAATGTTTAGTAAAAAAAAAAAAACAATCAAACATTTATTTAACGAAAAAAGTAAAAAATATATTTTTTTTCAATTTACATTGAATTTTATTGACAACACTTGCAAATAAGTATCAAGATTGATATTTATTTATACAAGATTCATTTTGTAAATCCGTTTATTTACTTAGCCCCTTATGTTTACTATATACAGTAAATAAATAAATATGATTGGTGATAGTTGAGGACTGTCGTGTGCCTTATGAGATATCCCTTGAGATGATATTTGGCAATAACTTATTACTACTACAACATATAGATGACCCGAAGCTATTGTTGTCGGTCACACACAGAGCACATAATAATAATAATAATAGTAACTTGCAAGTTTTAGTAAACTTTGTTTTTTTTTTTTTACTCCAATATCATTTTTTAATTGAACTTATCTATATGCATATTGTACTTTGTAAACTTTTCATGTCATTAGGTTTATATTTATATTTAAAAATGAGTAATTATCATTAAAAAAAACGTTTAAATCATCTAAAACTGTTGGAGTAGACAACATGAAAGTTCAAAAAACTGAAATAGAATTACCAGAAGAATACATGTAGTAGAATTCATTCTAAATCAGCACAAACACATTAAAAAAACTAACAAAATTTGTCAACAACAATTTTCTATATAACATATTGATTTAGTTTACTAATTAGTGATTTATATGAAACCCAGTGATGATAGTTGATGGCTGATAACTAATGGTCTATGACATAAAGCGTCATATTTAATAATGTTAATTACAATAAATATGTCAACACGTTAATCAACGTGACGATGAGAAATTAATTTATTAGAGTTATTTGGGGTGTTATACATATAAGGCCATTCCAATTATTATTAAATTATCATTGGATTCGTGTTATACCGTCACCCTATTAATATTGACTTGTATCTTGTAAGTTAAACTAAACAGAACAGCATCAGTAATTACTATAGTAATGGGACTATAAAATCACCCCATCCATCGGCCATCCATTTAGATGAACGTCACCAGATATCCGAATATATATTTCATTCCAAGTCTCTCAACATTTTACCACTAAATTTAAAAATCCTATCTTGAAGTATTTTTCCAATGTAATACATATAAATAAAATTCAATCTCATATACCATTTATTTGTCCATTTGTCTACTATTATCGATCACATTCACGGCTCACTTAACCCAAAATCATTTTTATTAACCGATATTTTACTTTTTTTAACATTACAGGTGTTCACACTACTACAAAAATTTACACTAATTGTGAAAGATTGAAAAAAAAATTAGTCATTAAGAAAAATAACTTTCATGATTTCTTTTAAATAATTAATTAAAATCTACGTAGTCACACAGAGTGTTGTAATCTAATCGATAAAGCTAAAGTCTTGTAACCAAGTTCTCAAAGTGTTTACAAGTTTACTAAAGTTTACCAAACAATTTAATGAATCACCGTAAGTAATCTATCATTATTTTAATTATTAACAAAAAAAAAATCATTAAAATCTAAAAACATAGCGTTATTTTATTATTTTAAAAATTTCGTTGAAATATAATATTTTAATTATAAACATCAATTGTCAGCAATTTATAATATATAGATTTACGAATTATGGATATAATTAATTTGTTTAATTAAAACAGTGACAGCTGATTATTTCATTTTGGATAAAATTTTATGAGAAAATAAATAAATGAAAGATAACAAGATAACAACGGTCTTTGGATCAAATATCAATTATTTATCGAAACTTTGACAATCATCAGCCTCGTCAGTCATTTATTTTTCGAGCGACTGAAGCATAAATTTCATTAAGAGTTATCACCCAAACTGTGTGAGCCGAATATTCACAATGTTCGTGATTGTTTGAGATTTTGGCAGCATCACGATTCCACGAGATTCAACACTTTTTTTTTTTATTTTTTTGTTATTTCCTCTTTCCTTTTACTTTCTCCGAGCAACTTTTGAAGGCCCATTTTAGTCTTGTTTCAAACTTTGAAAATTCATTGAAACTTTCGACGGTTAATTCCAGTGTCGTGTCGACAACATTTAAGCACTATTTTTTTTTTTTTTTTTAAAAAAAAATCATTAAAATCTAAAAACATAGCGTTATTTTATTATTTTAAAAATTTCGTTGAAATATAATATTTTAATTATAAACATCAATTGTCAGCAATTTATAATATATAGATTTACGAATTATGGATATAATTAATTTGTTTAATTAAAACAGTGACAGCTGATTATTTCATTTTGGATAAAATTTTATGAGAAAATAAATAAATGAAAGATAACAAGATAACAACGGTCTTTGGATCAAATATCAATTATTTATCGAAACTTTGACAATCATCAGCCTCGTCAGTCATTTATTTTTCGAGCGACTGAAGCATAAAATATAAATATTTTAAAATAATCACATCTGTGTATTTATTGATAAAAAAAAAAAAAAGTAAGAGTATAAAGTTTTAATCAAGTATCATTATTTATCCGTATAATTAATTAAACGTATGATTTAAATATTTACCTTGACACAAAAGTCAACTTTATAATGATAAACCCAGTGACTTTCTTAACTTTACATTAGTCCGTAGAGATTTAACTTTTTGAAAGTAAACGAAAAAAAAAAAAAAAAAAAAAAAAAAAGAGTTATCACCCAAACTGTGTGAGCCGAATATTCACAATGTTCGTGATTGTTTGAGATTTTGGCAGCATCACGATTCCACGAGATTCAACACTTTTTTTTTTTATTTTTTTGTTATTTCCTCTTTCCTTTTACTTTCTCCGAGCAACTTTTGAAGGCCCATTTTAGTCTTGTTTCAAACTTTGAAAATTCATTGAAACTTTCGACGGTTAATTCCAGTGTCGTGTCGACAACATTTAAGCACTATTTTTTTTTTTTTTTTTTGTTTTCTCTCTCCAATAATTCATCCACCTGTACACCTATTAAAAAACTATTCCTCTTGCATGTATCGTTAATTGTTTATCGTTAATCGTTATAAAACAAATATATTTTTCATTAAAAAGAATCTGACTGTTGATATTTAAAATGTTCAAGTAGAAAAGTTGAGTTATAGTCAGACAAGTAATAGCTTAAACAGCAATTGTCATATAAAATATTTTATTTTAATCACTACATATGTTATCTCTATTTATAGCAATACCGATATTATTAAACAATGTACGTTTGGTCATACCTCAAATTCATCTCTTTTGAATCATTAATTAATGTAACAATCAACTCATTGATTACGATAGGTATACAATTTACAACGCAAGAGCGCTTTTTATAATTAATAAATTCAAATATCATTAAATTTAAAGCTCATTTGATCATTAATCATTTATGTATTGAATATCATCGATTATTAATATTGCCAGCACGGATTATTTCATTTATTTATTGTTTTATATACTCTTTGCTCTTTGATAAGTAAATTTAGTAATAAATGATTTTTTTAGGGATAAAAAGGGAATGTTAAGTGAAAAATAAAAATTTCAAGTATTTGTGATCCGTGCATGGCTTTGTGGCATTAAGTTAATGATAATTCTAATAAGAGGGTGCGTTAATCTTTTTTTTCTTTGATATACATGTGACCTATTTATTTTTCGATTATATATTGATATAAAATAAAAAATAACTTATTTGACGGATTAAAAAATAAATTACAAATAGTTAATTATTTACTGGATTATTTTTTTTTCTTTTTCGTTTTTTTGTTGGCAAACGATTATACGGATCCATGTAAATTAAATAATTGAACCGTTGGATTATTCAGAAATGAATGCCCGAGTATTTATAAGGCTTCTTTAATCTAGACTTATATCACACCTCAGTGGGTGAGGATGGAACTCTACTGAGAAAAAAATTCAAATAAATCCTACCGTAATGATAAAACCTGTAAATGGTACGCATTAATACTATATTGCTGCGCTTTTCCATAAAAACAAATTCTTCTTCTTAAATAATAATTATACACTGATTAAACAGTATTTAAAAATTTTATCTTTAATTGATTCGATAAAAATTTAAATAAATAGGAAAACTGATACTCTATAGAAGCTATAAAGAGATGTCTAGATGTATATTTTATTGTGTTTTTCTTACTACGAGGCTGATCTTACTTTGAAATCCACTTGCTGCGCATTTTGACGTTCCCAAACAGGTGCAAGGATGCTGTCTTCATGAATATGCTAATTATTCTTCTATTTCTCTAGTCAGATATATTTATATATATATATATATACGTTATATGCAATGCTCACTATCTAAATAAATAAAAAAATCTTGTTTACAAGTTCTGTAAAAGGAATAAACTATATTTTCATAATATGTATAAAAATAGTTTTATTTTATTTTATTTTTTCTGTTTAATTAATTATTACAAGTATTGTCAAATTTACTGATGCAATGGTAAAATATTTACATTTCAGTAGTTGATAACAAGGATTTAATCCTTATCGAGGGTTGAAAAGCCGTTTATACCCTCAGCTGGTTATACACATAGGGTGGTAGTTGCATGTTATACAATCATGGTAACTTATCTGAGGTTGTCAAGTAGAAATATATCATTTTAAAAGAACACAAAATTTTTTTAAAGCTTTTGCTGATTTCTACTTATACTTTACAGGATAAATAAAAATATAATCCATTGCGCAATGGTTGAAAATAATACAAAAATAACGACAAGGAATAGAAATTATTAAATTTATGAGTTTAATAAAATAAATAATAATAATAATAACTCTTATCGAGTTGTCAAGTACAGCCGATGTCCAGTAGTTAAACTATATAAGAATAATGACAACAGCACGATCCAATTAAAATTAAAATAAATTACTTCAAGAGATATATAATAATATAATAATAATTCTAGTCACGTAGTGCGTTGTCACGGACTTGAAACTCGTCGTGACGATTATTCCAGGCGGTTGGTAAGCCAGCCCCTTTTGTGCTTACTGTGTTCTTCCTTCTTGTCTTCCTCAGTTCTAATTCACCAGTACGAGCTTTATTCTATTTCACCAACCACTAATGCTTATTCAATCAAGATATACTCGTTGTTATCAACTATTTTAAGTAGTATTGATCCATATGTTGTCAGCCTTTACCTTTAATTTGAGATTTGCTACATAAATATTGAAAATATTTTTTAGTTATCTCTCAGAATCCCTCATGTACACCAAATTAAACTTAATTTAGTTTAGTTTTATTAATAACATACCCAATATATGATATATATGTAGTGCTTTTACTAATTCTCGTATTAATCTCTTTTTCTGTTCATGTATAAATAATTGTATCCAACATAATCCTCGAAATAATAATATTAAATTTGTCTAAGTCGAAAATAAATACAATTTTTATTTATTTTTAACTCTATTATTTATAATTTAATCTATAAAAGTAAGATAAAATGTAAATAATATTCATTCAATACGTAAAATGATTGTAAAAAAAAATTCATAACCTTGATGATCTATTTAAATTCTTACTTGACCTTATTCTCTACTCTCTACACTATTATTCAATAAAATTATATACTTTTATTATCTTGTAAATTAGCAATTGTTATTTAAACAATTAATTGTGATGCTTTGTGTTAAAGTTTTGAAATTGTCAAAGTTGAGAGAAAGGAAAAAGAAAAAAGAAAAGTTGTAACAATAAAATTAACACAATTACCATTTATATTGTCTAAAATAGCTAGGACTTTTAGTGGAATGAATGTTAATTTTATAAAACTCTATTCCCTTCCGTACACTCACCATTTTTTATTTTTACTCCTCAACTTTTAGTTTTTCGCTCAATTTACTACTTTTATGAACCAATTGTATAGTTATAAAATAAATTAATAGTATTAATTTTATAAGTAAAGTTAGTTTTATTTATTTAATTGTTTTTATATACTGTTACCTCATTCAAGTAGTGATTTTGGTTTATACTTATAGATAATACATTCAAATATTATTTTTTCAATCCTCGGATTAATTTAAATAAAAGTAGGTCAAGGTTTTTCGAAAAGAAAAATGAGGATTTAAATAATATAAAACAGGATAAATGTTATTGGTTGAGGTCGAGTCGTATTTTATTACTTTTTATTATGTGAATATAAAAATTTTTTGAGCTTATCATTATTTTTATATAAATATATAAAATTATCAATAAAATTTAATAGCAGTCGGAAAAAAATATAGTAAAGAAGTAGCAGTTAATCTACTCTTGAAAATACACCGCAACCCTTGAACCCGCAACTCTTGAAAAGGGTGTTGGAAGGAAAAAAAAAAAAAAAAAAAAAAAAACGAGACCCCAAGGACTCATATCCAGTCGGTTAGACTATGCTCGAGTTTCACAGGCAAAAGTAAAGGGGTATAGGTAAAGGTAAAGGAAAAGGTAAAGGCTCCATAACCACTTAATTATTGTCACTGAATTTTTTATCTGACAGCAACATGAGAATGTATCATGTGGTAGCCCCAATTTTATTTTTTCCGTGTAGAAGATTTAAAACCGGACAAAATGCACGTAATCTCAAACACTGGCTTTTATCAAGAAAAAAGGCCAGAATGCCTGATGGTGATAAAATTTATGCTCTTTTTGTATTTTTCTAACTCAGTTTTTTTTTTTTTAACGTCAAAAATTAAGTTTGAATTTTTTGAACTTAATTATAGTAATTTTTTTTTAATTTTTATCAAAATTGTCTTTTGGAAAAATTTTTGAAAAAAAAATTCAGTCAATTTTTGTTTTTTACAAATTGTTGATTGAATTTTTTATCCCAAAACTGTCAATCAATTTTTTTTCAACCAATTTAAACTAGTTGGAACGTTAATTTTTTTTTTTTGTTAATTAAAAAAGTCCGTAATAACCCGCAATAAAAAAAGTTAATGAGTTTAATTGGATGATATAATTAAATAAGAATTATTGTCTTAGTAATTTCATTCTCAAGATATTTTATAATAGCACATAACTGTATTTTCTACCCAGTGTATGATATGTGCCAAAAACATATTTAATTTTTATTTAATCTAAATCCTGAGAGTCGATCGTGGGAAATTTTTTTGCGAAACTAATTGAGACTAAATATTTCAAAAAAAAAAAAAAAAAAAAAAATAAGTCATTTACTGGACGAATGAATAGTGAGCCGTATAAAATAACATTAAAGTTTAATTAAGCGACCGGAAAAGGAAGAATTCACAAAAGTGAGTTATCTATATGTATATTGTATTTGGTATAGGGTAATATTTCGTGGGTTAACTGGCTTACTTGACTAATACATAACATACTTTATTGTTTACACAGAGTACTCTTGCGTGCATTCACTTGGGACAAATATGTTTGTAGACTCGTTACCCGTTACCTACCCAGACTGAGCTCCAATTCCTCCACATTATTATCCTTTATATCTTTCCTCCATACAATCCTATTAACGGAAATACTATTATACCACTTTGTACATTCAGTACACTCAGTACACTCAGTAAACTCTGTAATCATCTGATCATTTAACTGCCAACTACTTGATAAACTTTCAACTAAAAATTATTAATTATATTTTTCTTATTTTTAATTATCATACTTAAAAGCTCAAGTTTTATCACCGGAAAAATTTAACTTTAACTCAACCGGTATTTAAAGCCCGTTGGTAATTAATAAAATAACAAAATAAATCGTGATAGTCGTCGTTTGTGCCTTTATACAAGGTGGTACAACTTCTATTAACTACGCCAGAGTACAAATGAATATAAATATATGGCTTGGCTATTATTTTTAATTTATTTTCCTAATTGTAAGTTATTCTCCTCATAGTTTCCTTCTCAGCATTAACTTTTAATTATTTTAAAAAATATAAATACACAATAAACTACCAAATAATAATAATAATAATATGACATTCAAGTATTTATTATTATATTTACATACATTATTGATTAATATTGTTAATCATATAATATAATATCAATTAAAACATTAGTATTGTTTGTTTGCATTAATAAATATTTTAAAAGGAATTTGGTAACTTTTGAAGAGTTTAAAAAATTCATCGGATAATATTAAAACTTTATTTTTATAATTAATATTTAATTTTCATTAAGCTTAAAAGTTTGTACAGTATGAAAAAAAAATTTTCAAAAGCTTAATCAAAAAAATTAAACAATAGTTAAATAAATAACATTTTATATTTACATAAATAAACTAGTAAAAAAATCGAACGAAGGAAAGCCCTTCCATGTTGTATTAAATTAAAGTTATTATTTTATTGGAAGGCTTCCCTTCACCGAAGATATTTAAATTACACTCGTTGAATATTCTTCACAACCCAATTTGTAAAATAAAAATTATTAATATCATCGTTATTATTAATTTTTTTTTTGTTATAGTTAACAACACTCTCGCATATTTTTCAAGTGATTAAATTTATAAGCAATTAGCGCACGGCTAAGTCAACAACTTATAAATAATAAAAATAAATCAAGGTGTGACTGAATTAAAAATAACCCGGTAATTGTAAGAAATAAGAAATAATAATAACACTCGGCACGCATGCACATAAATTTACAGTTTATCGTATAATGGTAGTAATAATAATAATAATGATGATGATGATAATAATAATAATAGAAAAGTGACTGGTGATGTGTAAGTTCACGTAGGATAAAGACTGGAGAATGTTGGTATCCTCCAGCTGACGGCGGCCAACAACGAAGCCAGAAAGTTACTTGCAAGTATTACAGGACTCGGGTTCCGTCTGTCACCACCGTGCATTGCAGCTGGTTTTTCTTCTTCTGTTGTTTCAAATAAACTTTTATAACTTTTAAATATTTTAAATAATAATGATAAAAATAATAAAATTACCTTCTATGACGTGAATATTTACGGAAGATGCTTCAGCATTGCTGGGTAAACAGGTATAATTTCCACCGTGAGTCGTTTTTATTTTATCAACCTTGAGAATAGATCCATTTTTAGTTAGCTCAACTTTAACCAAAGGATCCGCATCGTAATTAATCATTCGGCCTTGCAGATACCAAAATACGAAATTGGGTGGCTCGGTGGCTGCCATCAGCTGGCACTCTAGTTTCAAACTAGAGCCCTGTTTAACATGGAGATCCGGACCGCCCGGAATCACCGAGTAGGCTTCTGTTACCGCCAGACGTACAAAGTGTTGCTCTACTGGATACGTTGCAATCTACATTTATTAATAATTATTTATTTATTTATTTATTTATTTAATTAGTTATTTTAAGTTAATACCTGACACTCGTAAAGACCCGCATCATCGAGTGTTACATGACGAATAACAAGTGCCCAGTCAGCGCTGGATACTCTAATCATAAATCTTGTATCCACAGAATGTGTTGCCGTTCCTACAGTCAGCAATTGTCTATCTCTCCTTCTCACCCACGTCACCTGTAACAATAACAATAACAATAAC
Organism: Cotesia vestalis; assembly: GCA_000956155.1. NCBI lineage: Eukaryota > Metazoa > Arthropoda > Insecta > Hymenoptera > Braconidae > Cotesia > Cotesia vestalis. The sequence continues at coordinate 688 of JZSA01006729.1, read as the reverse complement.
ATATTTTATTTTATTTTATAGAGGACAAGTTATAAAACCCAATATTTTATTCTCATCGATTTAATACTATATTGTGTTTAATTATTTAATCGATATTATTTTTGACTTTAACTATCAGTTAAAGAAGAATCAATCATCTATTTTTAAGCAAACTTTTGTTCATTAATTCATCACACCTGAAATTCTTCAAGAATAACCAGTTTAATTTTTAATAAAAAGGAGTATAAAAAGACCGAGGCTAACAAATTTGACTTCAAGAACACTTATTTTAAAATATTAATAGTTGTATTTTTAATTAAACTTTTTAATATAAAAAATATAACAGTGTTTTTTTTTTTTTCTAGTTTAATTAGTCACTGTGTCGAGTATAATTATAGAGTTTTATCACTTGTTTTTAAATTTATTAATAATTATAATAATATTTAATTTAAAATGTAATTAAAGTTTTAAAAATAAAATAAAATTTATCTTTTATTAATAAATAATGAACGAGTATACAATTGAAGATTTAAATCAAGTATTAAAAGGAGAATAAATGTTAGTTAAATCGAGAGTACTATAATCGTTCCATCACACGCTATTTTAAGTTATATAAGTTGTAAAAGACAAACTCTATTCGAATTGACTAATTAAGCTAAACTAGAGTAAAGAGAAAGGAATAGTTATAATAATAATAATAATAATAATA